>JAUMHI010000596.1:0-10864 GCA_032359435.1 Enteromius unitaeniatus | reverse complement strand
TCTCACAGATAACGTGCATTAACCTCACATAAATCACTATAGTCTCACATTAAACTACAATTATTCACTTTTGACTTCAAAACACTGAAAGAGAAAACAAACCTTTTTCAGCCGAATGAAAGCAGCAGGATAACGTCACACCGCCGCGCCAAAATAAAAGTCCCATTTAAACGTCAGAAGATTTATCTTCTACTTCTTCTTCTTTGGAGTTTATTGGCGGTTGGCGCACCAACATTACCGCCACCGACTGGACTGGAGTGTGGACAGAATACTTGCCTATAGGATAGACATACTATGCTAGATGCGTAAGGGGGAAAAAAACAAAACAAGAACCCATCTAGATTCTCTTACTTTATTTTGTTTCTTTAATGAATTTAATAATGGTGTTATGTACTGCTTTTTCTTTTAGAATACCTGTTATCGAGAAGTCTTTGTGCTCAGCATTAATTAGTGAATGAATAAAATGACGTCTTTCATTGATATATTTCCTGCAGTGGAGTATTGCATGTTCAACTGTCTCTTGTTGATTGCAATGACTACAAACTCCAGTTGGATGCTTGTCAATTTTAAATAGTGTATTATTTAATCCTGTGTGACGGGTTACAATATTCTCCCAGCACCAACTTGTTGTTGAATATTGTACAAGTGTCTTCTCGTTCCAATACCATCCCAATGCATTTGCCATACTGATTGTGCATACTTCCTAATAAACACTTTAGCTTCTGCTTTACTTAATGGAACTTGTAAATCTATCTGCTTTAGTTTTAAAGTTTGTTTAGCCAGACTATCCACTTTCCCATTTCTTGCCACACCAACATGAGCAGGAACCCAAATAAATTGAACTGATATGGAATATGGAATATTTCATTGATTATGTCCATCCTAAAAGATGATCTGCCTGATTTTATGCTTTCCAATGCTGAGTAGCTATCAGATGCAATGACTATTTGATGCATTCTCTTTCCCTCTGTCCACTGCAGAGCCAGTAAAATAGCTAATAATTCTGTAGCATAGACTGAAACATGATCGGAAACTCTTTTCTTAATGTGGATATCATTCATTGGAATAAATGCGGCAGCACCGGCATATCCTGTCTCTGGGTCTTTTATTCCGTCTGTATGTATAAACACTGAATCATGAAAATGCCTCTCAATATAATTCCGCACTACATACCTCACTGGAAGTTGTATAGGTTGATCTTTTATTTCCTGTTGTATACTGAGGGCCAGAAGATTTATTCAGAGTTTTATTCTTTTTTAAAAACACGTTTAAAGACATGCTGTCTAGTTGTGCTCTGAAAACAACTGCTAAAGAAAGATTGTGCAGCACATCTAGTGGTGTTTCATTCATGATTCTGTCTAAAAGTCTTTGTCTTCTGTCTTTGTTAGGGCCACATATTCTTTTTTTTCCTTTGGTTGTGTGGTTAAGTTCATGTTAAGGGTATTTGTTCATTTTGTTTCATATTGTGATTTTCTTTGTGTGATTTATTTATTTTGTGTTAATTCAGTGGATAATTCTAACCTTCTTTATCGTTTTGTTTGAGCATTTGGTTTATGTTGCTGATTAGTCAGTTGACTGATTGTCATCTAGCTTCAGTATGGACCTAATGGAGCTCAAATATCCATCCTTGTCTTTTGTTTTTGATGCTGGTTAGTAGTTATTCCATTTAATGTGCAGTGTCTCCTTGTTGATGGTAAATCCTAGGACATTGTCATTAACTGTTTCTTGTTTTGTGGTGTGTGTGTGTGTGTGTATGTTCCTCAGGAGCTGCAGGTTTACTCGGGACGAGGGTGTGTGGCCTACGGTGGTGGTGTTTTCACGGATTGCAGTGCTGTGCTGTGTATAAGGTTTGAAATTAGTATAGGTGTGTGTGTGGCACAAACAGGAATTGTTTGCTTTTCATATATTTAACCTGAGGTAAGGCTACAGCCCTGTGGATGGTCGTGTGAGCGTGTGTGTGTGTGCTCTGAAGCACCAGTATGTTATTTTAAACTTGATGACAATAAAGTATTTTTGTATGTTTGTACACAAGCTTGTGTCTCCACTTCCTAACTGGTGGCGAGCCTGTGTAGCCTTTTAGGCATAATTCTTTGGGTGAAACTCCCAGGGTGGCGTAGTCTGTGTTTTTGATAACTGTAATTGTATTTAGGCCTGGTTTGTTTGGGCCTTTTTCTGAATGGGCCGCATGCTACATTTATACTTCATCTGTTATTCAGTATATATCAGTTATTTTTTATTTATAACTAATTATAGAAGTAAAAACTGCTTGCCTGTATTGAGCTCGTGTTGCCCAAAGTGATCTTCACCCACTTGATCCTTTCCAGTCCTGTTCGTGACGCCAATTTGTGGTGGCTTCTGCCACTTTTGTGAAAAACCACTCTCAGTCTTGAGGTTTTGATGCCAGAAAATAAGACTTTATTGTCAGTCAATGAAGCTGAGAAGCTCAGGAGAGTGTCTCCTGAGTCTTTGTCTTTTATTCAGTTTTTCTTCAAGGCGTGTTCAACATCTTGACTTGACTTAAACAAAAATATATTTAAAGTTTTAAATATATACTGTAGATTAGAATAAATAAAATGGAAATGTCTACAAACAGTCCACTATTACTACTGTAAACTTTGCACATAGGACATCAGCCCCTTCAAGTCTTAAATTAACAATAACAAAGTGGGCTGCAATGAATGTCTGTGCAAAACAGATTTAGTGAAAAATATCTATACAAGAACAGTATCACAAAAGAATATTTTGATTGATAACAAAAATATTTAAAGTATTAGACATATACTGTAGATACAAGTCATGGCTCCACTCCTACCCAATGACGGAGACAAGCAGGGTTTTTTCCACGTGAAGGATGCATGCACAACTATCATCATGCTTTTAGGCAGTAGCACCCCTGCGCTGGGTGTGCCCCTCCCCCTTTAACTGTTCTGTCTCGCGGAGGAGCCATTTTGTGTGCATTTGAAACATGCATAGAAAAAAAAAATAACAGAAAGAACGGCCGCGACTCGGCTCCCATCTTTCATGTTTATGAGCCGTTCAAAAGAAACGGTTCGTCCGCGAACGTCACAACTCTAGTTCTGAACTCGGCAGAGAACTTAACATTCGTATGCTTGTGCCTATTATTGCGTCTATTAATTGTATATACAAGATATCATTATCTCTTACTTTTCAGCGTGAGAAATACATGGTGTGGCGTGAGAGAGCCCTGCTAGGGTAAAATATTTACTTCCCAATGATGTGAAAATCATTCCACTTACTTTTTCTGAGAAAACAATATATTGATTTAAATTTTAAAAGACATGTTTTGAGGCTGAAAGCCTGTATGTGAGGGAGTGTGAATGGCCATTAATATTCAGTGATTCTCACCTGAAGAGACAAAGACCCCTCCCCTAATGACCCATTAGTGACTGTCACTGAGGCAGGTAAGAAAGAATGTGAGGAGAAAACTGTTGTAAAATGTTTTTTTTTTTTTTATTTATAACACAGTAAAATTAAAATACACATAATGAAGGTCAAAGACAGATTATTGTGCACACTGATCTAACTACAGAGATGTGTAATGATTGTGGCGGAGGCGTGCATCAGCATACTTTTATTAAAAGACAAATGATGGAAAACTGAGTGCAATGGCAGATGGGAAATGAAGTCCAGGTAACAGTCTGAGAGTCTGAGGTGATGTTGTGTGGGTTGGAGTGTCCTCTGGCGGAGCCCAAGAGAACTCCAGCTGAAATTCATGACAAACATGTGGTGACGTAGGGGCTGTTTGACTATTATTTTAAAGGTTTTCTGACCCTGAGACTCAACTATTTTCTGCAGTTCTCCAGCTGTGGTCCTTGAAGAGTCTCAAACTACTCCTCGTCGTGTATTAGGATGATAGAGACACACGTCCTATTCCACATCCAGCTTTCTGATGAACAGCTGTTGCACTATCAAAAACTATTACTAGGTGCAGCTAAGCTTGATGCCATTTCTGTTAATATGGATACTGTCACGCCCAGCTGGAGTTGCCAGCTAGAGACTGCAATGGCACTCCAGCCCCAGGACTCCTTTTGTGTGTGTGTGTGTCTCTGCTTGTCATTCCCAGACGTTTATTATGAATCTGTTGTCTCCACCCTCCTTGTTTGCACCCGGACATCCTGTAGTATAAAAGCCCATCTGTGTTTGTTAATGTCACGGTTCAATACATCGTCACCCAGTTTCATTCATTTCATTTGTGTCTTTGTTCCTAGTTTGTTTTGTCATTGGATTTACTCGTTTCTGACCTCGGCCTGTTCCGGATATTTGTCTTCGCCTCACCCTATGGACACTTACTGCTGGTATTTGAGCTTTGCCTTGTTTTATGTTTACTCTACTGCCTCATCTTACACTGTTCTCGCTTGCTGATGCTTGACTCAGTTCACCCTGACTCTGAGCTAATAAACGCTGTTTTGCATTTGAACCCGAATGCCTCTTCCCCTGAATCTTGACAGTTACAACTTGAATTTATACTACTTGAATAGATGCTCCCGAACTAAAGAGGAAAATTAAATTTCTCAGATTGTGAAAAGAGAAAATTATATATCTCTATGCTATAGACGTGTTTACACTGAGTTACCTACTTCTTCTTTTGAAGCAATTCATAGTTTAATAGTGCATTCAACTGTTGCAGATAATCCCAATCCTCCTTTAGCACCATGGACAGCTCCAAAAAACACCACAGCATTTCCTCCTCGAAGGAAAAGAAACAGGATCTTCAGGCTGTGTTACTGGAGAAAGAAGTAAGGAGAGTGGAGATGGAGAGAGATGCTGAGGGTAGAAAAGGAGAAGCTTGAGCTAGAGAAGCAGAAACTTGCCTTGGAAATCCAACTATTAAGAGCGAAGGGCCAGCTACACAATCCAGAATGACTTTGTGTTGTAGTCTTTTTTGGTAGAATATCTACTTTCAGTGTCTTTTCACAAAGTGATTGTTTGTGATGTCAATTTCAGGAATCTGGATGCCAGAATTTGTGTCACTGGAGATAAGAGCCCTGCTTTCCCAGTCTTATAGATACTGTAGATCAAATAAGATCAACTCTTAGATTACTTTTTACTTTGGGTACTGGTATGCTATTCCACGTTTAACTGTTACTGTTTCATTGCCATTCTCAATTAATGTTAACTCTGAATCTATGTCTATTTTAGACAAGCTAGAAATGAAATTTACTGTTAATAAAACTGATAATGTACATAAGAAAATGGGATTGAACATATAATAAAAAACAGACACTGACCAGCATCTGTCTCGTCTCCACCACCTTCAGTCCAATGAGCTCCTCCTCTAACCTCTGCTCTGCTGACTCCACACCTAAACCTAACCTTACCCATGAGTAATGACTAAAATGATAAATGACTGACACTGATGCTCCATGAAGATCACCACTCCTTAGAATTCCTGTGAAATCCTAAGATATCCTGCGTAATCTCACTCCTGATGTCCTGTGTAGATAGGCACTGAAAACTTGAGCAACATTAGTTCAACGTGAAATTTATAAAAGCATCAAATCTGAAGATCCTTAGAGTTCCTATGAATCTCACTCCTGAGATGTCCTGCGTAGATAGGCACTGAAAACTTGAGCAACATTAGTTCAACGTGAAATCCATAAAAGCATCAAACATGAAGATCCTTGAGATCGTTACCGTGAGGGGGTTACCTTGAGCGTAGTAAAGTCACCTTTGAGATTGTTACCTTGAGCTCAGCCGTCTTCTCTCTGGCGTGCACAGCCTTTATGCAGCCTGCTTGATCAGGTCACTAGGATAGTGAGAAGACGGCTGACCTGGGATCAATTGACTATGACAGCATGACACCACCTCCCCCTGCCGGAGGGTGCGTCCTTGCACCTCAAGACATCATCCATAAAGTAAGAGGGAGGAAGTGAGGGTGGGCATCCTGGAGCCTTAGCAGGCCATGGATCAGGAGCTTTTGGAGGCCATGGATCAGGGGCCTTAGGACTGTGGCTCTGGTGAGCAATGAAGTGAGCTGGTGAACTGTCAGATCTGTGAAGATCATCTCTCCTTAGAGCTCCTGTGAAATCCAAGATTCAAGAGTTTTATTTGTCACGTACACAATTATATATAGTATAACCAGCAGTGAAATGTAGGTCAGGTTCGCTCCAAGGACAGTGCAATTATATAATAAAATAAGTAATAAAAATATAAAAAATATAAAAAAATATATATATAATAAAATAAGAAATAAAATGCAAGAGCAAGAGAATGTGAAAATGTTGTACATGGAATAAATTAAAATAGCAGCTATAGGTTTATGAATAGCTTATTGATGGTGAATTTACAGAGTCTTGGGAGTTAAGACACAGGGTTAGAGTTTAGGAGTTTAGGCTACAGAAGCGCTTGCCAGATGGAAGCAGAGTGAATAGGCAGTTATCAGGGTGATTAGAGTCTTTGAAGATTTTGATAGCTCTGTTTTTGCAACGTTTGAGGGAAGGGCAGACCCTGAGATGCGCTCAGCTAAGCGCTCAACTCTCTGAAGTGCCTTGCAGTCCTGAATAGAGCTGTTTTCGTACCACACTTTCACCACTTGAGGTCTGCCGGTGAGGAAGTCTTGAATCCAGTCACAGAGTGAGGAGTTTAGGCCGAGGTCTGTGAGTTTAGATGCCAGCTTGATGGGGATGACTTGATGAGTTATAGTCAATGAATAGCAGCCTTACATAATTCCCATTATTGCTGTCCAAGTGAGTGAGGGAAGAGTGGAGGACGTGAGAGATGGCATCGTCTGTGGATCTGTTTGGGCGAAACTGAAGGGGGATCCAGATTATCAGGTATGGAGGAGCAGATGTGGCTCTTTACAAGTCTCTCAAAAACCAAGAGACTTGTACTGGATGTGACTTAACATCACTGGATGTGAGGGCAACTGGACGATAGTCATTCAGGCAAGAGGGTTTATTGTTCTTAGGCACAGGGATGATGGCATATTTTTTGAATGAGGTGGGAACCACGTAGGTAGCAAGGGACTCATTAAAGATGGAAGTGAACAAATCAGCAAGCTGATCGGCGCAAGACCTCATAACCCAGCCGGTTATCCCATCAGGTCCGGCTGCTTTTCTGACGTTCACTCTCTTTAACGCCCTCCTAACTTCCTCCTCCGACATGGTGATTACAGGATCATCGCTGCCCTGCCTGCTGCTTCCTGATGTGCTGGACGGCCATTGCACTCGAAGCGGCTGTAGAAGGTGTTTAACTCGTTGGCCAGTAGCGGATCTGCTCTCACCTCCGCGGAAGATTTGTTTTCTAGGTCACAGATAGTCCTCAGCCCCTGCCACATCCGTTGAGTGTCTTTAAGTTGAAAATGAGATTCAATTCTCTCTTTGTAGCAGTGTTTTGGGGCTCTTACTGTGTGTCGGAGAGCATAGCACGATGCTTTGTACTCGCTCATATTCCCAGTCAGAAGAGCCTTGTTGTATGCGGCAGTGCGTGTGTTAACCGCAGCACGGATTGTGTTGTCCACCCAGTCGACGGCATCAAGAGCAGCCTGCAGCGTAGCGGGAGGACCAGCGCATCACTACTCTCTGTACCAGAGGATCTTGAACGAGCCTTTGTTTATATATTTGTTTATATTTCAGTCCTCTAATTGGACAGGATACATGTTGATGAAAGTTCAGCATGACCTGCCTGAGGTTAGCTTTGTTAAAGTCCCCCGCGATGATGCAGGCAGCGTCAGGATGTTTGTTACAGTAGCCGCTGAGCACATCATGAAGCTTAGACAAAGCCACGACAGTGTCCGCCTGTGGTGGGATGTACACAGCAGTAATGATGATCAATGAAAACTCCCAGGGCAGATAAAATGGGCGGCAAGTAATGGACAGATGTTCTAAATGAGGCAAGGATTTTTCTGGGATCACACCATTTCTTGTTAATCATTAAACACACTCCTCGACCCTTGGATTTACCCTTGGCATCTGCTGTTCTGTCCATTTAAAAAACTGAGAAGTTATCGCTTGGCTTTACAGCAGTGTCCGGGACCCAGGATGAAAGCCACGTCTCCGACAAACAAATGATGTTGCAGTCTCTTATGTCCCGATGGAAACTAATCGTGGCTCTAAGATCGTCCATCTTATTCTCCAAAGATTGGACATTAGAGAGTAGAATGCTCAGAAGAGCACTCTAAACTGATTTGCTCCTCTTTGAATAAAAACACAAAAATGTATCTCTCGTCTCCTGTCAATATTCCTCTTTTGTCTGTTGAATTTTCTTCTCACCCCGATCCTAACTTCTCTCATTATCTATTATCAGGTTTAACACAAGGATTTCACCCCGGAGTTTCCTGTGTCCCCTCCCAGTCACACATCTGCCCCAACCTCCAGTCCGCCACTACTTAACCACACACAGTGGACACTCTAATCAAAAAAGAATTAGACTCCACTTTCATGATTGGCCCATTTCCCTCCCCACCTTTTAGCACTTACCGGGTCAGCCCCATTGGTGTTGCAACCCGAAAATACTCAGAGAAAAAGAGGCTAATCATCGACCTCTCCTCCCCGCATAACTCCACTATCTCCGGCATTAATTGTCTGATTCCCCTCAAGGAATTCTCACTGCTCTATCACAACGTCGACCAAGCCATCGAAATAATCAAAAAAGTTGGCAAAGGCGCCTGGCTAGCTAAGGTTGACATAACTTCCCCTTTCAAATTTATGCCTATCCACCACGATTTTTGGCACCTTTTCGGCATTCAATGGCAGAACCAATTTTACTTTGTAATCGGCCTTTACTGCTACAAACTGATAGCGGTCAGATAAGTATGATTTGAACCATGCTAAGGCACTTCCACTGAGATCCAACAACACTAATAATGAGGTACAAACACGATCAGATGATAGAAGCAGGTCATTAGTAACTCTAATTAGAGCGGTCTCAGTACTATGATACGGTCTAAATCCTGACTGGAAATTCTCACAGATACCATTTTTCTCTAAGAATATAAGGATGAGGATACTACCTTTTCTAGTATCTTTGACAGAAAAGGGAGATTTGAGATAGGTCTGCAATTAGCTAGATCTTTGGGGTCAAGTTGTGTTTTTTTAACGAGAGGCTTAATAGCAGCCAGTTTGAAGGTTTTGGGGACATATCCTAATGACCAGTGATGGGAATAATGGTGTTATAAATAAACGGTGTTACTAACTGTAACTGTAACTGTAACTAACTATTTTTTTCAGTAACGAGTAATCAAACTAATTACTGTTTCCCTGTTACAAAGCCATTACCGTTACTAACAATAAACTGTGGCATTACTATAATTTATTAACTCTGTGAAGGCGCACGGGTTTTTTCACGCAAAGAAAGATGAAGAGCAAGAGAGTCTTTCATAACATGCAGACTTGTGCTACATGTAAACCATATTCTTTGTTGTATTTTCCTGTCAAAATAACAGATTTAATTTGGAATTCCTCAACATTAAAGAACTGCCGGTTTATCTGGTAGTGGGCGGAACTAATGCGCTAATGACAATCTTATTGGCTGGCGCTCACCTATTATTGTCCTTGTTTGATTACTGCAAATCAATTAGAGTGAACGCATACTACGTTGTTAATATTCATGAACCCTTCAGCTCATTAATAATTAGTGGGTTTAATTAGTGCGTTATTAGTAGTAGAATTCATAGTAGTTTCGTTATCTTATAATTCTTTGCCCCATTTTTTATAGAAACATTAAATGGTAAACAAGAACATTCACCAGTTAGTTTCATTAATTTAACATTTAATATTTGGTAGAGAATGAGTCAAATTTTTTCTCAGGGGAACTACATTGCACTCTATCTGATGCAATACTATAGCTGACGGCTGCACAGTTTTTGTTTTATCACTAATAATATTAATTTTGGAAGTAAAAAAATCGCATAAAGTCATTGCTGCTGTGGTGTTGTGGAAAGTTAGTACCTGTTCATGCTTTATTTTTTGTTAAAATTTAATCACTGTATTGAATAGATAATGGGGTTATGTTTGTTTTTTTCCAAAACAGACGAAAAGTAATCAGATTTAGCCATTTTTAATGCTTTTCTTTAAGTTAGCATATTTTCCCGCCAAGCTACATGAAAGTTTTCCTCCAGCTACGCTCCATTTTCCGGACTGCTCTCTGTAGGGTTTAAATATGCTCATTATACCAAGGAGTCAAACTGTTTTCCTTTACCTTTCTTAAGCACAAAGGAGCAACTGTATCGTAGTGCTAGAAAAGTGAGAGTGTATGGTTTCTGTTGCGTCATTAAGTTTTCCTGCGCTATTATACATGCTAAGGAATTGAGATAAATCAGAAACATTACTTACAAAGCAGAAGTGGTACAAGTGATGGTTCTATGATACTTTTAACAAGGTACAGAATTTACAGGTTTATCTATATGGAGTTTACAGAAGATTAGATAATGAGCTGACATACAAGAATGAAGCGCCTGAAGCCTCTCTAAAGTCTCTATAATAAACTTAATTCTTCATTCATTTTCAGGGCACTTCAGCCTCAATGCATCATTTCTATTTGCATAACATATTTAAATGCCCTCAGAATCAAAACATTCACGTCATTTTGTGTATCAATTTCCTCACCGTAGCACTTCACAAGAAAGAGGTGACTCACTAAGTGTTACAGACACGCCAGGCTCCACACTCACCCAGTCAGTGTTCACTCTCCCCAGAATACCAATCACCACCACCTGACAGTCATTAACTCCTAAAACAAGTCTACAGCATAAAACCACACAGCATTCACAGTTCGAGCTTGTTCTTGACAAGTGGACTCATTATTGACAAGACCGTTTTAAGCTATACTGTAACAACTTTGCTCAATAGGGGAATATTTATAATTAATTATAACTGGTTATTATTAATTACAAATATTTAGATTA
>JAUMHI010000595.1:0-10874 GCA_032359435.1 Enteromius unitaeniatus | reverse complement strand
TTTATTTATATTAAACCTTTTGTTGCATCCACTCCTGCGCTCCCCGTGCTTGCCTTCCACGCACACTTGTTACAGAAATAGTCTATTATGACACAAATATAGGACTGTATATTGTGTCTTTTACTGAGACCAAGTGTGTGGCAACATGCGTCTGTTACTGTACAGGCAACACCCACAATTAGAAACTCATCTTAGATACTGTACGCGGTCATAAAAATGGCTATGAACACTACTAGATGGTATAAACACAACAACAACAAAAAGCTAGGAAACACTATTTTCATCAGGCTTTTACATCTTTCTACATCAACAAATTGCATTTGCAGGTGGCATGAGGGAGAGGGCCTCAAGTGGCAGCCACCCAAAAGGACCCGAAATATCCTCCCTTTGAAAAAAACGCACCACAAATGACTCATAAAGGCTAATTAATACATGGAAATTACAAAATTACACATGAAAATGTACTGCTTATAAATGTACGCATACAAAGGAAGCTTTATAGTTAATGCAACAGCCAATTGACCTCAGACAAAGTGATATGTATAAACACGCAAAGATGAAAAGGACTAGTATTTACTCAAGGTTAGTCTGACACCTGTGTCAGATTGTAAGCGCAGGGATTTTTTAATTAAAAAGGAATGCCCTCATAACAAATGGGACAGGACAGACACATCAGAGATCCATTAATTAATATGCGTCAGTATGGTATGTTTGGCACAGACTGAGCTCATCAACTGTGGTGAAATGAGAGCTATTACACAACCTTAAGCTGTGGTAAAAACATCAGAGTTAGTGAAATAAAAGGTGCAGATTGAATGAGAGATGTACTGTCTGTCTGTATATGTGAGTGTAAACTTGTATGTGTGCGAATTCAGTAACAGAGAGGATCAGGTTAATAATAATAAAAAAATCTATTTTATGTTAAACAAAAGAAAGATAGGGTGATTAAATGATGAAACATTATACAATTTTGCATGAACTATCTATTTAATATAGTTTAACTGTTCATATAGGCCCGGTTTCCCGGGTAGGGATTAGATTAAGCCAGGACTAGACCTTTGCTACTTTAGGACATTTAAGAATTTTTAGAAACAAAAATGCATTATCTGTGAGCATTTTAAGACCAAACAATGACAATAATGTATTTTAAGATATCTCAGTGCAAGCTTTGTCCAGTTTAGACAGGTCTTAACATTTATTTTAATCTAGGACTAGTCTTAAACCCTGTTAGGGAAACTGCCTCATAGTTTATTAAGTTATCAATATTAAGCCACATGGTCACACTTCATATTGGCTTTAACTACTATGTACGTACATCTAAATTAATCATTTGGCCCAATGCACTTATTGTGTACAGACATGTTTTGACACTGTACTTACATTTAAAAAAATGCCTATATGTTATTACATCTGTAATTAATTTCTGTAATTACATTTATAATTACACTGTTGACCCGTCTCACACCTCCACCCACAATTAAACTATACCACTAAACCTGTCCCCAACCTTACCCTTATCCCAACTCAATAGTGTTTTGCAATACAATATCACCACAATAAGTAAATTGTACTTATGTTTTGATGCAAGTACATAGTAGTTAAGGCCACTTAATTGTGTGACCAGCCACACATTAGTGAGTTTGAAAAACACCTGACGACACATAACTAAATGAGAATTCTATAAAATAAATATGTCCACTTTGACCCCTAAATCAAAAGCAAAAGAACAAAAGACCTTTGTTTAGTGCCATCTACATAGTATAACCCTACAGTCTTGTAGAATATATCACTGCACAGTGTCAGTAAACTAGTTTTAAACATCTATACCCATCACTACAGAATAGTCTATACTTCTGTCCCAGAAACATCTCAAAAATATAAAGTCTGCCAGATTTTAATTCATTCACGTTCATAAAATAGAACTTACATCTGACATTTACACAAGTAAGTGGGACATCAATTATGTAAAATTAAACCAATCCCTTGTGTTTGACTTTGGATGAGTGCCTTTAAATACCTTATGGCAGTAATTTTGCAAATGATTAGGCAGATAACTCATGATGGAATGGTAATTTCAATGATTAATACAAATAAGGAGGGATTGGTTGGCGCCATGATCTAAAAAGTCATTCTTGCATTACTACTTTTTTTATCATTTAATTTTCCCCCTTAGGTACACTTTTAAAGTTAGCCATGGTTTCTTGCCTGACAAACAACTGCGATTTATGTTTTACCTCACTACTACGCACCCTGTTTCTTACCTTTAATATTAAACAGCCATTTTTGCTACTAAATCTTAAAGACATGGTATCACAATTTAGATTAGGTAATGCATATTATATGAGTTTTCCCCCCTCTCAATAAATTCTTGATTTGCCGCTTATTGATATTAATTAAGATAGTTGATAGTTTAGGCATTGAGTAGTGATAAAGAATCTAGAATATGGTCATGCATTAATGTGCTTTAGAGGCACAAACAAACAGCCAATATGCTAGTAATATGCATGCTAATTAGCAACTAGTTAGTAAATAGTGTTCCCTATTCTAAAGTGTTGGCATGCATGCTTTAGGAGCATTTTTCATTGTTAGTTCATGTTTACAAATGGAATCATCGTATAAATTATATAATAATCAGTATGTAGTTTAGATTGAAATTTCCAACCTGGAACTCAAATACAAGAATAAATTCAGCAATACTTAAGCACCACTAACAATAATAGTTATCGTTCTAAACACAGCATATTCTTCACACCAGAATACACAGATCAGTGATCACATTAATAAATAACAAAGCAAATAATGTTTAGCACAAATTTCCCTAAAGACTGTCAGCAAGCGTAATCAACTCTTTTAAGTATGTGTTGATTAAAGTAAAAATGAACTGTTTTGTCCTCAGGGATGTGTTTTCATACGAGGCAGCATCTTCTGTTCTCTCTCTCTTTTAACACATTCTCTTCAAACCAGAGCCCTGCTTTAGTGTTCCATAAGTATAATCATCCAGAAAATTAATAATCATTTTCTAACACCACAATGAATCATTAGGCTTTGGACAATTAATAATGGAGGAATGAACCAAGATCTATAATTACAATGCTTATGATGCATATCATCAAAATTTTAATCCAACATTCCCCCATTTAATTTAGCCCAGGTTGTTGGTCATTAGTGGCTTTTCCGGTTGACTTGAAGGTGTTTCAATCAGCAAAATCACTGCTCACTTCAAAAGCTGTACGTAGGTTGATTAATTCCATCAAAAGAAGCCATAGGGAGTTTTTTTTACTCTTTCCCAAAAAGCAAACTTCAACTAAAGCCCTAGTTCTTATTTCTAAAATGTTAAATGGATTAAATTGGGTGGGTTACTTTTGTGTATACACTGTGCAGCAATATTGACTATAAGATAAAATGCAGAATATTGACTTGGCAATATTGATTTTTTTAAGAAAAATCAAAAATTAATTTCAGCCTTTGAATTTCTTCAAACCAGTAAAACTGTCAACCCCCACATGAAAAATGTAAATACTGAGTGAACCTTTTAACGGTTCTCTTGTAGGGTGTGCCTTGAACGTTCATATAAGCTTTAGGGCAGAACAGTCATCCGTCCCCCATGGCATTGAAAGTACCACTTGACAAATTAATTACCATTTTTTGATGAAATAGTTCAAGCTTGTGCTTACTTCAAACAGTGAAGGGCCTTTTGCTCTTCACCCAGGCAAATGGCATGTTTCTTCATTTATTCACAAGAACGACAGGATAAAAAAGTTGGGGGTGGGGTGGCACTTCCTGTAGTGCTCCTCTTTCTCGAACCAACAGGTCAATACGAAAAGTAGCCTGAGATGTTGTGTCATTTCCATAAACTAGAGAGCATGCCCTCACATTGAGTGCATATCTGTTCAGCTCAAAATATCAGCACAATTGCAAGCTTAATAAACCCATTTACCCAACTAATCATGAAGAAGAAAAGCAGTTCTTCAGCCTGGTTCAGAGGAATCCAGGACCACTCATTCTCAATGGGCTCATTACAAATTGTTGCCCACTCTTCTGCAATTTCTCAATGCTGCTCTGTGGTCAATGACAAAAAAGAATAGCTGCTTTTTAAAGAAAAAAAGTTGTTTATAACAAACGTACAAAGTTCTTAGAAACGCACTCTTTGTATACTATTTTAAAACAGATTTCACAGT
Organism: Enteromius unitaeniatus; assembly: GCA_032359435.1. Lineage (NCBI taxonomy): Eukaryota > Metazoa > Chordata > Actinopteri > Cypriniformes > Cyprinidae > Enteromius > Enteromius unitaeniatus. The sequence continues at coordinate 6,696 of JAUMHI010000595.1, read as the reverse complement.
AGAGACTTCTACACATATCAGCTGCAAGGAGAAGAAAAAAGAAAGTAAAAATTTAAAATTTTTCTTACAAAGTGAAATCATGTGTGTACACATCTTTATCAATATAAAAAAAAACAAAAACAAAAAAAAGGAATGAGTTTTTATTTATTTATTCAGTTATTTACTCATAGTACATATTATTCATTTTTGAAATAAAAAAACATAAAAAGATTAAGTTAAAGTTAATAAATTCTGCTTTCTAAGAATATTATTCATTATATAATGCTTTTATAGTCACTATGATATGAAGACATCACCCTGACATTACCCTGACCTTAATTAATTTTATTTTAATCCCTATTCACATTAAAAACATGCAAATCCCAGAAAAGAAGCATTCAAGCTGTATAAATTGCATTTATAATTTATTTATGAATTTAAAGTTAATTGATAAAGCATAAGCCCATACAAATGGCTCAAAGATCATATTGATTTCATTTCTTTCATGTAAGTAAGTATAAAAAGAAAAAAAAATGTCAAGGCTTTGCTTTGTGTTTGTTTTACAAATTAGATGAACGTCAGGAAATGAGACGTATGAAGTTAGCGAATCTATATGACGTCTTTTTAAACACGGGCACTCATGATCACACACACACACACACACATAAAAAATTTTAATCAGTATCTGGAGATGCAGACTGAAAACATCTCTGCATTCAAGTGGATGAGGAACGTCCTTGAGATTTTGCGGATTTAAATAACCTATTCTTGCAATGAGAGGAGCTTCATTAAACGAGCTAGAAAAATGTCTTTTAACATTCTGAAAAGAGGAATTCTCTTCTCCTCAGTAAAGCGGTGTGCTTTCAGAGGTCCACATATTCATTAGCACATAACATTACCGTGCCTTCTGACAAAAAAGCAAGGTAATTTGGTTGCTTCTAGTGTAACAGAAAACTGATCCCTGAATTCCAACTAATGACCTCGTCTCAGTTTCTCCAGTAAGGCAGCAACCACTGGCACTCAAAAGTGCGAGTTAAAACTTACTGGACCTCGATGAATGACCAATTGTAGTTGCAATATCAATGATATCGTTGTTAAGTTTGATTTCGGCTAAAATGGACACAAGTGTCGCATTTACCAGAAAACCAGATGTTGTCTAAGCACAGGCAACCTGGAACGTATATCTCCGCGACTGAAGACGGTATACATGTACCTACAGAAGCGATTTCGCAGTAAGCTTTCTCATGCATTCAAGCCCATCTGTTTGGGAGAAGTGAGCAGCACAGTCTTTAGCCTGTGATAACATACTGCTTTGTAAAGGCTGACTTGTTTTACCATCGCTGAAATATCCTGACAAGGAGAAACGAATATGACAACTATCAGAACAACACTTCATTAGATCTGCCTTTGCTAAAATTAATCAACGGCAGGCGGAGGGCTGGGAACGCGCGTGAAAGGCAGGGACATCAAATAGAGCGCCGTCCCAGAGCCTGTGCCTTTGTAGAACTTGTTTACTCTCCCCAAGCCATTCAAAATGTCAAACTTATTTATTCTAACTTGAAGAGGCACTGCGGCCTTCTTTTTATATTTGTCAACACTGCAAGCCACCAAAGCATTATTTGAGGAGAGAGAGAGAGAGTGGGAAAGGGAGAAAAAAGACAGACAGAAAGAAAGCATTCCAGATAAAATCCTTTTATTTCTCCATTTCTCTTTAGGGAGAAACCACCCTGACCACTTCATAGTTCTTGCTCTGCCATGTCAGGGCACAAAAATACCAGCGCAAATCATGACCACACACAATGGACATGTGATTTATTTAAACACCCCGTGACTCACTTTGTCCCCCCATAAGCAAACTCCCCCATGCACTCCATCAACGCAAACCTTTAATGAGCTGACAACAAAGTAAACAGATCTCACTCTTTTTTGCTTTTCCATCTCACTTTGTTTCCATGTTGAGATTCGTAGTGCTCGCATCCGCTATTGGTACTGGCCACACCTTGGCAAAGACAGCGAATGGAGAGAGCAGGCGGAACCAATACAACGGGCCATATGCCTCAACATATGTACTCGGAGCAGCAGGATGGATGAAGGAGAAAAGGAGAGGGAGGTGGGGAGAGCTAGAGAGAATTGAGGAATGGAAGAGAATAAAAAGATAAATGTGGAATATGGGTGAATGAGAAAGGGAGAGAGAAAGAGATGGAGGGAGGGATGTGGGGGGTGGGGGCAGGTATGTCCTGACAGGTCTTAGCTTGTCACGCTTTGAGAGCGCTCCTCGGCCATTAGCAGCGGCAGCTTGACAAACTCCGGCTCGTGATTTATTCTGCTAAGGCATGTTGCGAGGCTGTCGGAATTCGTCACGTTAAAATCCTAATTAAAACTGTTAATCACAGATTCCTGTTTGTTCAGCACACCGTGTGAAATGAAAAATGCATTCAAATTATTCACTAATGCTCTTTTTAGACAGGTAAGCCTGCATACCCTCAAGCGTCAATATGCACAGGAACTCTGCAAAGTTTTCAGCGAAGCTTATGAACACCTTGGGGCTTGGCTTTTATAGTTTTTTTTTTTTCCCTCTTTCTCATCACTTTCATGTGCACATCTGCAGTTTTAAAATTACTTCAAACAAAGATACCTTGTTTTTAGGTAAAAAAAAAATAAAAAAATCTGTGTCAGAAGCGCAATGATTAAAAGCATATATCAGTATGTTATCAGTATGGACGTAGCTAAACATATCATTTTCAGGATCTCTAAAATACATACAAACAAAAATGCTAAGCCACATACAGACAGCATTTTTATTATTATTATTATTACTACTTTTGTATTTCTTCAAGAGGACCCAGTTTTATTTATACACTTTTTCTTGCTATATTAGCGCATATGCACATTTGAGTAAATTTCAAACATGTTACTGTCATTCTTCATATGAACTCTTTCATAAATAATCTTGCTTTTACCTTATATTATTATATTACTATTTATATCATACTTTAAAGACGTGAACATTACATTGGGAAGTCTTTTATTGCATTATTTTATGTACCCTATTATTAAAATTAATAAGTAAAATTTATTTTAAATAAACTGTTAATTTTATTTAGCAAAGACATGTTAAACTGATCAATGAATAAAGACACTTAAAATATTACAACATGTACAATATACATTTTAATATAAGGTCTTCTAAGTGCAATTGTTTTCAACATTTATTAAAAAAGAAAATAGTAATTTTAAATAATGCCGCTTTGATGAATAGGAAACCATTGATGAAATGTTACTAAGCACAAACAGTACTGTATGTTTTATCCCTCTCCCAAAATCCCAGTCTTATCACCACAATTTTACATATTAAATAAATAATATTTCTATAAAAAGCAATTTTGCTTATTATAAAATGGTTCTAATCACCATTTTAATCACCATATTAAACAGAAAAGAAGCTATTTGTTTAATAAAATGCTTTCTTTTTATGTAATTTAATTCAGCTCGAATCAGTGAAAAGTTCACAGCAAGTTTGTTTCTTGGTTGGTAAGGCAGCAGAATTCTTAAGATCTGATCTTGACCACACAGTTCTTCCACAATGTATGTAAACCAGGAAATATCTCTAGATGTTTGAGGGAGGCGTGAGGTTACCATCTTCATGAGTAACATTTTCCACCCTATAAACAGAAAAGCTTTTCCACACACCAGCATCCAGAACATTCCAGGCTCCATGCTCTACTGAAGCATATTCAAATAAAGCAGACGAATATAGAGAACAGAAGGAAAGTTCAGACAGGTGTTGGGGTTCGTAAGAGCTGAAACAATAATATGTTAATGGCAGAACAAAAATAAGAGTCGTTTTGTTTGTTTTTCTTTAGCTTTTAAAGACCCCTATGAAATTTCTTTGGCGAGTGTAGTTTTCTTTTTTGCTTTAACACGTATCATAATTTGGCCAGGACATACCATATATTTGTGTATCATGTATTTATATTAAGATTAATATTGTAGCTATGAAAAAATTACAGTGAATTAAATGGTAAAAGACACAAAGAAATTGTTAAATGGTTAATGTTAAGTTTCATTATGCAGTTTTAAATTTTTGGATGTTAAAAACAATAACCATAAATTGACATTCACAGAATTACATTTCAAATTTTATGTTTTTGTTGCTGTTATTTTTGTTCATATGTTTCTTCCTTCAAATCATTTGTGTCCAATAGGTTTGTATGTTACGTCTAATGTTGTTAAATTAATGTTTGTTGCATTATTTCAGTTTCATATGCGTTACCAACACAGTGCACCTTCTATATAATTTAATATTTCAAAAGCTGCTTGTGATAGGCTTTGGTTTACAATGCGACTGTCATCACGTGCTTTTGGTGAATTACGGTATTTAACTGGAAATCTAAGTTAAAACCATAAAACCTAAAATGTTGCTACCATATTTTTTTTTTTACACAGCTGCTCTTTTTTACCATAAATTTTATGGATTTGTTTTTATAGTGCAGTTATAGTATAAGGGGAGGGACTCATTCTAAAGTCTATTTGATTGGATAATTCACAGTTAAAAATCAATATTAATATTTGCAAGAATGTCAGCAGATTAAGAATACTTATACAGAGTTTACAAGTATGCTAGCAAGCAGATTAGCCTCCAAGCTAACACACATGGACTAAAAGTCATAAAATGTAGATTTCATATGGTCGTTGAAGAAATGTGTTTGATATTACATTCTACCATTGAAGATGCCTGTCTAAAGAACCAGACCATGAACCGAAGTGCCAAGCAAAGACAGCGGCAGAGAATGGGGGCGCCAAAGATGATTCTAGAGGGAGAGAGAGGGGCGGGATAAAGGGAAGTAAGGGGGACTGGTGAAACACAAACGGTTCTGTGGCTGCCTGCTGTGAAGACCCCATTAAAAACAACAAGGGAAGCAGCAGGCAGTCGGTCCACACACCTCTACGCGGCTCTATGATGTATCTGTCAGATAACCCAGTACTACCCAATGAAGGAACATCAGATGGAAGTTTGACTGGACAAGGAGCAAGGCAGGAGATTTGGAGGTGGAATTTTGGCATTTGGAGCCTTCGCATCTTGTCGTCATCCCTCTCTTTTGTTGTCGGATGTCATTTTGTGCCACCCACAGGAGAGTGTTTTTCCGTTCCTACTTCAAATGCTAATAAAGTGTTCAGGCCAGTGACTTTGCTCATATGATCAAGTCTGATTCAAAGTTCTAATAGAAATCCTAACCTTATCGCAATCCCCATATCATTTCTGCCCAAATTCATTTTCCCAAATCATTCAGGCCAAATGCCAAAGCGGCTGCACCATGACTCCTATCAAAATAGTGCCTCCATCTTCCCTCCTTCACTCGCTGTAATCCGCTCGCTCAGAGCAGCCCACCAATTTTATCAAGCCTTATATGATGAGCGCATAACAGCTGAAGCTTACAACTTAAACCAGACCAGCGGGACAGAGTTAAATCTTACAGTTCCCATCTGAATTACACAATAGGTTACGAGCCCGGCGGATTTGCATCACACAACTAGTGTGCACAACGCTCGCTCTTAAAAGCATGATTCGTGGATAAACACGAACAAAATTCGCTTTTAGCAAATATACTCATTTTAAATGTTGGTAATACTTTGTTTACACACATTCATTTGCAGAAAGTCATTTCTTTTTACATATTTAAATAGCAAATGGGAAATTTTTGTTCACTGCTGTGAAACAAGAAAGAAAGAAAGAAAAATAAAGAAAAGATAAGATCTTCATATGTTAACCCAGGTATCCAGTTTCAATTCAAATCACAACAGCACAGAAAGAAAACTGTTCATCAAGCAATTTCATAAGATCCTGAAATGAACTCAAAATGAATCATTAGAATATGATTTTCTCGCTGCAGAAAGGGTTGTTGGTTTTAAGCATTAAAAAAGGAAAGAATAAATTGAAAGAAGAGAGACTATGGACAGTGTTGATTTAGGCTTTTGCTGCACTTGAAGTTGCAGAATAAAAGGAAAACACTGCTTTACAGTCAGAGCAGGTGTGAAAAAAGCCTTAGCATAATTCATTTGTCTGCCTAATTACTCCAAGGACAGGACTAGTGTTTCACCTACAGCCAACGCTAATGAGCAAACGTTACCTTCCACCAAACTAATTCATTCTTGTTAATGTGCGGGTAACCAGCCCCTCCCACACTGAACTGCCTCTTAGATGAGCCCCCTCTTTTCAGTAATTGGTGGTCCCCATCCCTCTGTAATGGTCACACTGACCCTGTGCAGTGCATAAGCCGCACCGTCCTGGCTGTGAAGCCCTTTGTTTAGCTAGATCAAGAGCACATTAATGGGGGAAGATAAAACGGAGCATGCCGCATTCAAAAAGACAGCCCTCCAGCAGGAAGCAGGAAGTCAAGACAGATACTAACTACACTGGCTTTTTATTAGCAAAAACCAGCAAACCACCTAGATAAGATTATGCTCTGCAGTAACTGACCATTATATTGTATTTAGTGCTTTCAAAAGATAAATTGTGATTAATCCAAAATTTTTGTTTACATAATATACAGGTCCTTTTCAGAAAATTAGCATATTGTGATAAAGTTCATTCTTTTCTGTAATGTACTGATCAACATTAGGCTTTCGTATGTTTTAGATTCATTACACACAACTGAAGTAGTTTAAGCCTTTTATTGTTTTAATATTGATGATTTTGGCATACAGCTCATGAAAACC
>JAUMHI010000594.1:0-10903 GCA_032359435.1 Enteromius unitaeniatus | reverse complement strand
AAAAAGTGTGGCAGAAAACGCTGCACAACAAGAAGAGGTGACCGGACCCTGAGGAAGATTGTGGAGAAGGACCGATTCTAGACCTTGGGGGACCTGCGGAAGCAGTGGACTGAGTCTGGAGTAGAAAGGTCAAGCCCCTGTTGAAGCAGAAACAGCGGCAGAAGTGCCTGACCTGGGCCTGCCCACCACTGACAGAGAGGCAGAACCCGGCCCGACCAACGAGCCATCGCCGAAGAGAGCGACAGAGCTGAGGATCGCCTCATCGCTGCATCATCGGCTCTCCATCTCCCCCTCAGTGTCCTCCTGCATGCCTTCTCCCTCCGTCAGCTCCTCTGTGGGACACCATATACACAGTATATAATTAAATATACATAAATATTATATTTTATAATATTACGTAACTCACTTCTGATTTTTTTTCAGTTCCATAACCAAAAATTTTATACAATATATATCTATATATAACTCAAATGTGCTATTAAATGCTACTGCGACCGAGGCCAAGTGTAAATGTTTTTTTTTAAATTGCATAATTTCTTTCATCTTTAAAGTTGACTGCACAAAGGTAAAGAGTTGATTCATGTTACTTGTTTGTATAAAAGATTTGAATATTCTGGGTGATTTAGAATTGCATTTTAAATCTGTCGCTATATACTGCAAAACAGGACTGTTCTTTTTCCTTTGTGTATCATTTTAAGTAGTTTTATTTTAAGTTAGGTTTACTCTGTACAGATCCAGAATGTTCCGGTGGACTCACATTTGTATCTCTTTCAAAGATCCAGGTTTTGTAAAAAATATGGACATCCTCAGTGAGATTGTCTGTGAGATCTTCATATGTATGCAGTCAGTGGTGGGAAAATCTCTGGAAGCTGTCGAGTTCTTAGATGGGCTCACCATTACTGAAATCTGTTTCAGTATCTGATCTGTATTTTTTATTCAAAACATACAATATATTCATGTATAAATATATTATATATAAATATATATAAAGTTGAATGTTTTACTGTAATGTTCTTTCCTCTTTTGTTCTTATTCTTTCTTTTTCGTAAAACTGAAACACAAGTGTCTTGTTACAGAGGATTCACAAATAAATGCAAATTAATTTATATTGTTTATAATATTATTTAAATGAACATAACAAAGCGCTGCATTTGTGCTCTGCTTAGTATCATCGTCACTAAAGAATAATTTGTTCTTAAACTCTGACTTATGAGTTTCATATTTATATGTGCATATACATTCGTTCAAAGTCTAGAGAAAAGTAACAGACTTAAAGGCACAAACACAAAGGAAACAGAGTAAAGAAATGTCCTGGATGATCGTGCGATCGAACAATTCTTTTGGTTTTATGGCGTGTAAAGATAACTTGATCTCTTTTAAGTTGTGAACTATTGTTTTTCTTTATGTTATTTTGAACCTTGTAATAGTGCCGACCTGTATGACATGAATCCCAAAATGTCTGCCATTTCCTATTACCTTCCCAGCCAGCAATGACATGTGGGGACCAGATGGGTTAACTAGAGGTTCCATGGGAACTGTGGAGGCATGAGCATGGGCTTTGGCTAGGTGAAATCAGCGGGTCCCATGTAGGTTTTGTAGTCCCACATAGGAAGCCCATATAAGCTGATTACATGGGCCCCATAAGGAACTGGCATGGTCCAAGTGGGTATGGGTTTGAACTGGGAATGCACATATGGGTCATGCATAGAATTTATATAGGCCAAGTGGGCATGGGTTTGAACTGGGAACACATGCATGGGTCTTGCATGACATATTTATGGGTCAAGTGGGCATGGGTTTGAACTGGGAACACAATTATGGGTCCTGCAAGGCATATTTCAGTACTCTTTCCACCACTGCCTGTTATGCACAACAACACCTTAGGCTCATTCATAATGAAGCCAAGGAAGCAGTTAACTCATTTGTTAATTCTCTCACATATCCTTTATTTTACGAATTTTACTGTATTTAATAGTTATTTGGTCAGGCAGTTCTTAGGACATCTAAGGGGCCTGTAAGCAAAGGCCTTTTCGCACTCAAAACATTAACAGTCCATTCGGAAACTAAGCTGGCTATGAGAGAGAAGTTCACATCACACTTTCTTCCGACCAATGGCGAATTTCCATAAAATTAAGGTAAGTTTAAATATTATGTTGGCTGAAAAAATAACACTGCAGTTAGTAAAACGCTGCTATCATATCAGGGCAGGAAATTAACTTTTTCATCCACCAGCCACAGTGGCTCCTTCCTAAATTGACTCCCTTGTATTTGTGTGCACTGAAGAGTAACAAAATAACTGAGAACGTGAACCAAAAGGATAGGGAAATGGCCATGAGTGTATTTGGATGTATTTTTTGGAGAGATTTTTTGTTTTCTTTTTTCCAGAGATTTAAAAAAAATATATATTTTTGATTTATTTACCGGTATGTTGTAAAATTTGAATTGTTAAAGATTATGCTTGTTGTTCAATGTCATGTATTATGAGTATTTTGTACGTATGAGTATGAGTATTTTTGTGTTTGTATTTTTTTATTTTTTTTTTTTTTTTTAATTTCTTCAGATATTTTTTATATATTTTTTTTTTTTCGATTATTTACTTAAACCATTTGGCATTGGTTGGGCTTAGATAGGCCTTGCATGAATTGCCCAGTTAGGACCAATATAAGATCCTTCCAGACCTCACTTTAAGCCCATATGGGCATTCATGGTCGAATCCTGGTGCAAGCCCACTTTACAAAAAAAATGTACAAAAATATCAATAACCAGATATTGATACAATTGTACAGATACAATTGTCCTTCAGTCCACACTAACTTTATTAGACAGACCAATACTTATGACTGTTTTGATTAATTGATATAAATGTGGGACAGATCAAGGATCAAGTGAATGTTGCTGCCCATTTTAAAACCAGTCATCATACCACATAATTTTAATTACCTATAATTTTCTAAAAGAGGCCCCCGAGGCTTGATTATCCATGCAAAGTTTCTCATTTGTGTTCTGCCGCAATGTTGCATGTTCTAATGTGTTTTCATATTGTGTGTGTGTGTGCGTGCATGAAAGAAACGGCCTGTGCATTAAATAACCCATATACTTTTTTGCATCTGTGGCTTTTTTAATGTGTTCTGGGTGTTTTTAGTTAGGTACCATTTCCTTAAAAAAAATCCCCCTATTATTTTTTGCATAGCTGATGTACTGTATGTGATAGTGAGAATATAAAATCACAGCTGAAAAGTATGAGCATTGAGACTGAGCACTCACTCTTCAGGTGACAATTTAACTCCTTTCGGTTCAAATCATTTACTTCCGTTTTGCTGACAGATTTATAACAATGATACTGTTGTTACCAGTCATCTTTTAGGCTTTATGAGGAGATTGAGTTCTGTCATTGGAAGGGTATATTGAAACGCAGTGTGCATCAGTTTTGCCCTCACGTTTGACCTTCATAGCTTGTTGTAATTTAACTGATGTACTGTTAATGAAATCTGACCATTAACCTATTTGGTATTTGCACTTCTTTCTTTAGATCACAATATGCAGTATTTGCTGTGAGAAGAAGAGGATGAAATGAGTAACCCTGCAGTGAACTTCACACAAGAAGCATCCACCAACCTCACATCATCTGAATTTTACGAAATTGGCTTCGTAGAACTGTATGTTTTTGGCTTCAATTTCATGATTGGTCTTCCTACAAACGTCTATGTGATCTGGCTCATCCTCACAAGACAAGGAACTAGAGCTCCATCAGAATTCTTTATCCTTAATCTCACTGTTTGTGGGCTCATTTTCTCTATGAACTCTTTGCTCTTTTTTTTAACAAAATGGTTTCGGTTTCTAAGTCTACAAGCATCATGCCAGTTTTTTATAGGATTTGTCATCACTGGTCGTCCTCTGTTTCAGTGTCTGATCTGTGTTGAGCGTTACCTGGCAGTGGTTCATCCTGTAACCTTTGTGAAGTACAAACCTCTCAGATATAGAGTGATCTGCTGCACTGTGGCCTGGATCCTTATACTTGGATCCTGTTTAATCTGCATGTTTGGTTTTCTCTTATTTTCTCGTATTTTTATATACGTTTGGTTCCTCTCGCTGCAGTTTCTGCTCTTCCTCTCCATCCAGTTGTTCTGCAGTTTGGCTGTTCTCAGAGCTCTGAAGCAGTCAGGACCAGGAGAGAGAGGGAGAGAGAGAAGGGCAGAAAACCACACAAAGAGAAGAGTGTTTTATCTCATTCTAATAACTACTGTGAACACGGTTATAATACATGTTCCATTTACTGTATCTGGACTGGTATCTGCTTTGACAGGGCAGCCTTCTCAGATTCTCTGGTCATTTAGTTTTATTTCTTTTACGCTGGCCAATTTTGTACCGCCAGTTATTTTTCTGCACCAACTTGGAAAGCTCTTCTGCCATCTGTAACATGATAAGTTTTTTTTTTTTTTTTTTTTTGCATCATTATGCACTTCATGGATATTAGGACCCTTTACCCGGGCTCTCGCATATTTGAGCACTGTTTTGTCTGTGACCACAGTATGTAATAAATTTTAATTTGTGTAACGGTGTGAGAAAAGCAGTTTTGTTTTTTATTGGCTTAAAAATTTTTTTAAATGCATCCAACATTCACTTGCTTCAATTCACATTAACTAAATTATGGACATTGAAAGGACGTAGACTAACCAGCATTCATGATGATAATTTAGCTGAAAAAATGGGATTTCATTCAAGTCTGCAGAATTTAGAATATTTGAAATCAAATGTTATATATATATATATATATATATATAAAATCATATATATATATATATATATGTAATTGTTGTCTGTCTCTCACATAGTTCTAGTTCATAGTTTGGTCTACTCTTTTTGTAACATTGCTCTGGTTTATCAAGGTTTTGGTTTTGTTTATGCACAGCTCTCATCATAGCATTTCAGTCAAGATTAGATCTGGTCTTTGATTGGGGTATCTTGATTCTCTTCTTTTCACTCCTTCTGTTGTAAATTAGCTGGTGTGCTCAGGATCATTGTCCTGTTGCATGACCCGATCTAGGCCAAGCTTTAGCTGTCAGATGGATGGCCTCACATTTGGCTTATACAGATAAGCATTACTTATTGGTAAGTATACAGAAGAGTTCACAGTCGACTCAATGACTGTGAGGTGCCCAGGTCCTGTGGGCAGGCACAAAATCATCAGCCATCCACAAGCGTTTGTGACTTTTGGTATGAGATGTTTGTGCTGAGATGCTCTTTAGGTATTCACCAAATATGGCACTGTGAATTATGGCCAAACATCTCAAATTTGGTGTCTGTTTTAAATGTCTCCCACATGTGAATAATTTCTACCTTACTGTAGAAATGATGGACTTCAAACTGTTTGGAAATGGCCATTTTAAACTCATCTCAGATTGATAGCAGCAACAATTGCTTCTTTAAGATCATTGCTGTTGTCTTACCTTCTTGTCGTTATGTTAACACACACCAGAATGCTCCAGACCAGCAAACTGTTAAACCTCTGCTTTTATAGAGGTGCTTACTTTTTACTGGTGCTTGCTAATGATTCAGTTAATCAAAGGCGTTAGATTTAAAATGCCTGACTGCTATTTCCACTTTTAAGTCCTATGTTATCACTAAGGGTGTCCTAACTTTGTCACACATGATTTTTTTAAATTTTGGCTTTATTTTTTTAAATAAATAATTAATATGGTGCAATGAATATGGTGCAATATGTCATATGTTTTCGTTCATCTGATGTTTTATTTTCCAAATCTTGAGACCTGCCAAGAACCAGATAATGTTTGGTAACACTTTATCTTGATAGTCCACTTTAGATAACAGTAAGTAGCTTTGCAACTTCACGTCAACTAGAAGTCATTAGAGTATTAGTAGACTGTCTGCTTAATATCTATATCTATATCAGTTATATCTATAGTTGACAAGTCTCAAGGTTACTTATACAGTAGTTAGTACAATGTCTAAAGTGGACTATCAAGTGTAACCAAATTATTTTTATTTTGTCCTTTATTCTGTCTAGAAAACCATGGGATTTTTATAGGGTGTCCTAACTTTTTCACACGACTGTTTATAGTAATAAGTAAATTTTATACCTTTACATCCTTATAGTAAGCTGATTCAGACTGACTTCATGATTATTATTATTTAATCAATTAGATTACATCAACAAATGAATAAATCTATGCGTCCTATTTTGACTTTGCACAGCTGGTGTCCTGTGTGAGGTAAATTAAATCATTCAGTCATGGTCTCGTGACAGCTGTGAAGTGACTTTACAAAAACAGCAGTGAGCTATTTCAACTTTCACTCTTGAACCTTCAGACTGAACATTCACTCTTCAGGTGAACACTGCTTGAAACCCTATGACTATTTAAATTATTATATGGCATCATATTTAAGAAGAGTAGAATTAAGAGTTGCATTGTAGAATTAAGATTGCATTAAAATTATTTATAATTAGACTTTCCCTCTTCCATAGATTCCACAGGATTTGTTCTTTGCGCCTCTGGCTGAAGGAAGTAGGCATGGAAGAGATGGAGAACTTTACCAGAACTCATTCCTCTACCAACCTTACAGTGTATCCATTTTGGGAAATAGGCATACTAGAAATGTCTCTGTTTATCTTTAGCTTCATGTCTGGTTTTCCTACATACTCCTATGTTATATGGCTCATCGTCACGGGAACAGGAAGTGGAGTGGCTTTAGAGCTCTTCAACCTCAATCTCTCTGTTTGTGGACTATTTTTTTCTGTGAACTCTTTAATGAGTCTATGCATAAAATGGTTACCAATTCTACATTTCCAAGCGTTAACACATTTTTTATTTGGATTTGCTATGACTGGCCGTCCTCTGTTTCAGTGTCTGATCTGTGTTGAGCGTTACCTGGCAGTGGTTCATCCTGTAACCTTTCTGAAGTACAAACCTCTCAGATATAAATTGATTTGTTCTTTTTTTGTGTGGCTGGCAATTTGTGCCTCAGGTGGGGTTAATTTAATGACTTCTTTGTTTTTGCTCTCTGAGTTGTTCTGTGTTTTTTTGATGGCACAGTTTCTAATGTACCTCTCTATTCAGTTGTTCTGCTGTGTGGCTATTCTCAGAGCTCTAAAGCAGTCAGGACCAGGAGAGAGAGCGAAAGAGAGAGAGAAAGAAAACCACATAAAGAGAAGAGCGTTTTATCTCATTCTAATAACTACTGTGAGCATGACTATCTCATTTGTTCCATTCACTATCACTGTATTTCTCTTTTTCGTGAAACAGATAAGTATTCAGATCCTTTGGTCAATTAGTTACATGTGTTTTATGCTGACTGGGTTAGTCTTGCCTGTTCTTTTTTTGCACCGGACTGGAAAACTCTCATGCTGTTTTTTTCTTTACCCCTCTAAAAAACAATAAACAGCAACTCTGAAAGTACAATTAATTTGTCGCATCTTTGAATAAGTTTGCATCATCGATTGGTATTTTCCTATTTATTTCTGTGAAGATGCTTTGAAACAATTGTTATTGTACAGTGTACTATAAAGGTGATTGACAGACAATGAGCTCATAAGTGTATATCTGTGAAAATTTTTACTGATATAAATTATATAAGGAGACTGCAGCAGCTAGAACTAATGGGCTGCTTCAGTCAAATGACTCGGTTCCAGGGCAACAATCACAGAATCATGCAAATATTGAGAATAGTCATAATAATATAAATGACCGTGCTACCCCAAACCTCAAGCATGACTGCCTATAAAACAACAAAATAAATGTATGGAAATGCCAGTATGTTGTTAACTACAACTTGTACATTTGTTTAATGCTGGAAACAAATAGCAAGCTATTATTTTGCATGCTACTGTAGCTGGCTAATACTGGCTAAACACATTTTAAATGCCTTTGTGTGCTTCAATTTACATCCACTTCATTATGAAAATTTAAAAGAGCATTGTCTGACCAGCATGTGACTGTTTTGATTAAAGGAATAGTTTGCCCAGTATATGGGTGCAGTATAGACTAATATGTATATATACATACAATCAATAGCAAACATTTCTGAACAAAAAAGGTAAAAAATGTTTAAGTGCTTTCCCTGAAATGCACTAAAACTACCAATACACTGTTACAAAATGTCAAAGTGCAGACTGACCTGTATATACATCAAGTGGAATGAGACAAGAATTCATAAATATAGGATTTATGTAATTTAAAACTATGAATTTGTGTCAAAGCCCCATATACAGTATATGCTGTTGTGCTCACTGTGTGAAGAGAAAAGGTGATACAAGTAAATGGGCCTTAGCGACTGTTAAAAAAAGTCCTGTAAATTGTACATTTTTGCATGCACAGCTTGAATGTGTCCAATTTGGCATCTAGTTCTAAGTACCTTTTTAAACGGCCGTTTAAACTTACTGTTTGCATAGCTGATGTACTGTGTAATATTTAAAAAAATATCAAATGATGCAAACTTACTAATGACAGCTGTGAAGCCTGACTATGAAATGGTAATGAGATTTATGTTCATCCAGAGTCGGAGCGTTTACTCTTCAGGTGACAACTGATCTTTTAATTTGAATTATGTGCCTTTATTGTGCTTTATAGTATTTTAAAAACACTATTATTGATAAATCCAATGTTAAGGGTTATTAAAAGGTAATTTTTAAAAATTATTTTAAGTTTTTTTTTTTTATATAAATAAGACCGAGCTCAATTTTGACCAATTCCCCTGAGGTCTTATTTCAGCTTGTTAACCAAAACTGCAATACATTTATGTTTGTGTCTTTAGATCTCAATCACTACTATTTATTTTGGAGTGAGAACGTGAAAGCAGAGGACATGATGAATAACTTCACCATACATCAAGCATCTACCAACCTCACAACCCTTAATTTTTTTTTTTAAAGTGTGGTAGAAATCTACGTGTCAAGCATCCTTTTTATATTTTCTCTTCTTGTGCACTCCTGTGTTATACTTTTCATTACCACAGGAAATGGAGTTGCATCCGAGATCTTTAACCTCAGTCTTTCTATTTGTGAGATCTTGTTCTAAGTTCTTTATTATGTCTATTGATAAAGGGCATTTTAATCACACCATTAGCACAGCTTTCACCAGGACTGCTCTGCTGCTCCGTCACCTGGATAATTGTTCTTGCTTCCTTTTTGTCATGCATGCTCTTTATAATGTCAAAAAGCTTTTATATATATTAATGGTTCTTTTCTATAGAGTTGCAATTCTTCCTTTTCATCCAGTTGTTCTGCTGTGTGGCTGTTCTCAGAGCTCTGAAGCAGTCAGTACTGGGAGAGAAAAGAAGAGAAAGAGAAGAAAACCCCATAAAGAAGAAGGCATTTTATCTAATTCTGATAACTACAGTGAGCATGGTTCTCATGAATGTGCCATACATTGGGGAGGTTTTGGGAACTTCGGCACAGGTAAGGGGATTGGGGTGGGGAAGCCTACGCGGAGGCTGGGAGTGAAAACTTCGCTGAGGTTTTGGGGTAGAGTAGAAAAGACCTCTGCGGAGGAAGGGGAGGGGGAGCCTCTGCGGAGGCGGGCCGGAAACCTCTACAGAGATGGGATAGAGTAGAAAAGACCTCTGTGGAGGAAGGGGAGGGGGGCCTCTGCGAAGGCGGGGTGGACAAACCTCTGCAGAGGTTGGGCATCTCTGCGGAGATGGGATAGAGAAGAACGAAGAAAAAAAAAGGAAAGACCTCTGCGGAGGTGGAGGGGGGGCCTCGCGGAGGTTGAGATAAAAAAGGGACCTCGGTGGAGGATAGAGAAGCTCTGGAGGTTTAGGGTATACCTGGTTGGCTTTGGGAAGGGCTGGTCAGGGTTCTCATGGCTTGGAGAATGAATGCAGGGTCTGAGCGGATGTAATTTTTGAAGGCTTCGGAGGACCAGCAGCCAAGGGTTTGGATTTGGTTGGGGGCAAGGCCTCTTTCGGCTGCTGAAGTGGCTGCTCTGATCCTAAATTAATGAGAGGAGTATCTGTCTGGGCGAATCCCAGATCTCAGGAGAATGGCCTTGAGATGTTTCTGGAACCAGAATCTCGTGGTGGGGCAGTATAATTCGTCTATGAATAGGGGTTCTAGATGGGGAGGAGGAAAACGAGCTTCTGAATGTTAAGAAGGCTCGGAGGGTTTAGTTGGGTTTGGTGGGGGACTGCAATTAGAAGATGTAAATGCAGTGACCTCTTTTGAGTTGATCGGTCTTGCTATGTTTAATGAAAAAGATCATGGTTTCATGATCATGTATGGAGAGCTCGGAGATAGTGGGGTGAATGGCTGGGTTGAAGGGAGAATTGGTGGTGAATTCTGAACACCTTAGAAAGCCAAAGAATGCAAGGGTATACAAAGCGTCTAAGGTACGGTCAATTAGCAGGGAGCATTACCCTTTGCGTAGGGTGGAAATGCAAAGGTTTAGAATTCCCAATGTGATGGGTAATCTTTGATCTGGGCGGGGAGGGTTGGTTTTTTGGATACCCTTGATTAATAGGTTTGTTTGGGCATTGGAGATAGCGGGGGAGGCGGAAACGTGTAGCAATCTGTGAAAAAATTGTAGTCCGCTTAGATAACCCTTGATAGAGTTTGCTTGGAGAAACCTGAGGGAATGGAGGTATGTGATGAATGACGTGATGGCTAGGAGGGAGAAGTCTGGGAAAAGGAGATTGTAACTTTTTGTGGAAGGTTTTAAACGATCTCCAAGTTGTGAGGTACGATTGGAGAGTTCTTGGAGCTACGGCCTGAATGAGAGCATCGACGGAGTCGGGATCTGTGGTGGTGAATTGGGACAAAATGTGGGACTAGGTGGGGATATGGGATGGAACTCCGGGATGGAATCATTGTGTTAAACCTGATAACAGATAATGGGAGAAGTTAGGATCAGGATGGGATGACAATTCATCAGACAGAATAGAAACATTG
>JAUMHI010000593.1:0-10912 GCA_032359435.1 Enteromius unitaeniatus | reverse complement strand
CCAAAACACTACTTTTCTGGGAGTTTTTCAAACCTTTGTGTTTGTGTCACACATTATATATATATATATATATATATATATATATATATATATATAATGTCAGGCTCTGACTGAACGTCATCGTTAAAGAAGATGTGGAGGGGGAAGCTTGTACTAATAATCTCCACCACTAGATGTCACTAGAGCGCTGTGGCGCATGCGAAGAACACTAGAGTTCAGCTTAAAAACAGCTGAAAAGCAAATCTTTTCATATACATAGGGAGTATGTACTCAGTGTCTCAAATGACTATCTGTGTGTCTGTACGAAATGAAAGTTAATATTAAAATACAATGTATGCATGCATAAATAATGTTAATTATATATAATATATATAGTATATACTAATAATATAGTACCTAATGTAGGGAAGGTTTTAGAGTGGTGTGTGTGAGTGTGTGTGAGAGGACACTGACAGCAGCTGTGAGTGTTTACTGTGGGCTCGTGTGGAGCGCTGGCGTCAGGCTGGGCACAGGCAGAGCCAGAGGAATCTCATATCAGAGCAACACGGCAGGTCTCTGGATGACTGGCACCCTGCCCAGGAACAGACAGGGAAAAACACACGGGTAGATGTGTGTGTGAGAGAGTTTCTAAAGGAAAACACTGGACTTTCTTCATCATCATCATCATCATTGTTATGACACATTCATAGATATATGCAAATTAGACAGGATCTAGTTAAATGTATACTAATTTTACAGCCATTTACAGCATATTAATCTGAACACTGGATGAAGCCTGGTTTACATTTCTTGTTTGATTTTCATGTTTTCCAGAGGAAATGTTGGGGTTTTCTTTATATCACTCCATAAATCAGGAAACATTATCAACAGACAAAATAAAATCAAATGTAGTATAAATTGATGTGAATTAGGACTGCAACGACTAGTTGCAACTAATAGTCGATGGCAAAATTCGTCGACAACTAATTTAGTAGTCGACGGGTCGTTAGTGATGTCACCAATGTAACACGAGGAACCAATAAACAGACACAGTGGGCCTCGGAGAGGCTTTTTCACAAAATAATCAAAAAGTGTCCAAAATAAAAGGGGAACTGGTGTCCTCGTTGTGCTCCTGGGATGTCTAATCGCGAACTTTTTGTTCATATTTGCTATGCGGAAAATGCCCTTGGAAGCAATAAATGTTATGTCTTCTAATTTTTTTGCATTTCAATGGAAGGAAATGCTAAAAACAAAATATATTAAGTATACAAAAGATACAAAGCCATATATATATATATATATATATATATATATATTTTTTTTTTGCAGTTCATAATGACTAGTCGACTAGTCATTAAGGTAGTTGAAATAGTCATTAGTTGCAGCCTTAATGTGAATTACCCCTTTGGTAAAAATCTCAAAACTGGCTGATGCATGAAAAGCAGTGTTTGTGCCTGTAGGAACATCTTCCCTTAAGCTAATTAACTGGTTTGCTCACATTTCCATGCAGCGGACTGGTTTTCTGGTAAAGTCTCATTCGCTTTTAGGAACCAGTTGCAACCTGAGACATTCCCTATCAAGGGAACTCATGCTGCGTCAAAACACTGTGGGAATGACAATACCCACTCTTTAAAATGCTTTCAAATGGCAGTAGAGCTCAGAGTGATGTCAGCTTTGACGTGGAAAAGTGCTTAGCGTTACATCAGGGTCTGAGCACATGCATGCACTTTCTTGTTTGTGTACTACAGGTGTTTAAAAAACTGTTCTCACAGCTTCAAATTAAGGGATTTGGATGATGACATCTTTTACGTGTTAATCACATTAATTAGGAGTTGTTTGCAAAGCAGAGAGACCATTCATTTTGATCCAAACCCAAGATCATTTTCAATTCAAAGATTTCACATCTGAAAGAGATATGTTTATGCTATTTCTGTACATACATTCATTTTATGAATCACATGTACTTAAGAGATGATAATGAGATCAATTTTAAAATGGTTTTTGGGCAACATTTTATAAATAAGGCCCAAGGTCTAAATTGTAGGACACAAAATTGTAATCACATATTGCCTTAACAGACTTTGGCTTTCCCAGTTTGGTAACAAGTAAAAGGTTCAACCTCCAGCAGCGCTGCAGCAATCGATCGATGTATGACATCAACGTTTATGGAACGATCAGCTGTCAAATACTCTCGCGGTACTTTGTCATACACTGATAACTCGCTCCAGTGCTGCTTCAAGTCAAACACACCTAATTTATTTAGCTTGTAATAACTTGTCAGGAGTAGGGCCACAACATCACCTCAAAATGTGAAATTATTAAATTATAATTTGTCCGTTGATTGAAGGGGAGATAGAAGGGGAGGTCTAATGCAATTTTTATGCATTTTGACCTGTTTACACTGTCAAAGGGTTACTCCACCCCAAAATGAACATTTTGGCATTAATCATTGAATATTTGTTCATTACTTGGCAGTCAGTGGGACACTGAAAAGCCTCCTGGTTTAATAATAAATTACAATAAACTCCTTCAGGGTTCGTATCAGTGTCGGGAAGTTTTTTTTTTTTTTTTTTTTTCTCAAGAGCTGTATGACATCATAAAGCAATCTACTGCGGGTGGCAGATCTTTTTCCTATTTAGCACCCAAATTCTGGAACAATCTACCTAACACTGTTCGGGAGGCAGGCACACTCTGTCAGTTTAAATCTAGATTAAAGACACATCTCTTTACTCTGGCTTACACATAATACACTGATACACATTTATTAATCAAATCCATTAAAGTATTGTTAAGCTGCATTAATTAGGTCAGCCCTTAACACACAATATACTCGTTACATCGTAAAAAGAATGGCATCTACACTAATATTAGCCTGTCTCTATTCTGTTCCTCGGTCCGTATCCAGATCAGATGCTGTATCAGCACAAAGAGATGATCTTCATTGGAGACCAGAACACCTAGATGAGCTTTGTGGACAGATCACCGGATCCAGATGCACATAAACACACACACACACACACACACACACTATAAGTCCTTTACACAATCTGACATGTGTTTAAAATTGAACTGGAAATTAGGTGCTGGGCGTCCAGCCAGAGGAGAACTGGCCCCAACTTAGCCTGGTTCTCCCAAGGCTTTTTTCTCCATTCTCTAATGGATGTGGGTTTGGTTCCTTGCCGCCTCTGACTTGCTTAGTCGGGGACACCTGATTTCTAGTGATTATCGTCGTCTTGACTACAGAGACCGTCTCTGCATTTGATAAATAAATAGTTTAATCTCATCATTATACATTACCATCAATCTGTTCTCCTACTTGATAATGTAATCCAATTGAATTGTTTGTATTGTTAAAAGCGCTATATAAATGATTTTATATAAATATAGGTCTGTGCATCTCTGCGTAGGCTATGGTATTGGATTGATGCAGAAGTATAAACTGATATCAGCAGTGCTGCATAGGACTTGCTCAAGAAGGATTTGTGATTTTGGTGTGTTTGATTAGGGTTGGAGCTAAACTGTGCAGAGCTGTGGCCCTCCAGGAAATGAGATTGAGACCAATGTTTTAAGTTGAATGAATAAATGAATGAATGAAGCATTTTATATAGCGCTTTACTGTGCATTGCCATGCACCCAAAGCACTTTACAATCATGTGTAGCATCACTCTACACCAGTGTGTAGCATCTACCTGGATGATGCGACGGCAGCCACAGGACAACCGCGCCAGTGCGCTCACCACACAACAGCTATAGGTGGAGAGGAGAGAGAGATACAGCCAATCAATGGATGGGGATTATTGGGAGGCCATGATGGATGAGGGCCAGTGGGAATTTGGCCAGGACACCGGGGTTACACCCCTACTCTTTACGATGATTGTCATGGGATTTTTAATGACCACAGAGAGTCAGGACCTCGCTTTAACGTCTCATCCGAAAGACGGAACAAAGTTGAACAAAGGTTTCCTCCCCAGCACAACTCTCTGGACACATGCATCCAGTGTTCTCACTGGACACACCAATTTAACCCTCTATCCTGAATAGAGGACAGTAGGCCACTATGGGCTTTGAAACCTAAACCAAGCATACCAGGTGCAAATTCTAGGCATAATGGAGCAACCAACAGTGACTCAGGATCTCATACTCTTTTAAGAGATTATATTGCCAGCAGAAACAATGTTAAGATCCTCTGAGAATTCTCACTGTTGTCAACTGAGCTTTGCATAGCCCTTCTTATACCTCAGCCAAATCCCATTCTGGAACACTATTGTGCTTTCAGGCCTCAGCCTCAATGCAGCAATGGATACCAACGGATCTGACCCAGATCATGACACCCAAAGGTGCATTGTAAACAGCTATAGCTTCCACATACGTTAAAGTTGGAGGGAGGTAGTGCTGTGAAAGTTAGCATGACCACAACCCCCCTTATGGTTTATCCTAGAGATCAATGTTGTCTGCACAAACAAGCACTGATTTCCTCTAAGGTCTGGAAGAAAGTGTTTCAGTGCATGAAGCATGGCCAACGTTTCCAGATTTATGTGCCATGACAGGTGATCAACCATTCATAATTGCTTCTCAAACTGTGAGAGATACATGTGTATTAAGGATTACATGATGACAAGGAGCTCCTAAGACCAGATCTAGGGACAAAAACCTTATTTTGTGCATGACCTTGATCATGCAAAATAGGTTGTTACTTGGTCCTGAGTCACCACAGCAAAGATCTCATGTAGAGCATTCCAGTGTTGGAGTAACCCTGTTGAATGAAGCCAGATGAGATCCACACTGGATTCTTTAGACTCCCTCTAAAGATGGTCCGATGGTCTACTATGGGAAACCTCTTGGCTTCCAATGTGCTTTGAGCAGCCAGTTCAGTGCCCTGAAGTGGATGACCACAGGGAACAACAAAACTGGTCATTCCTTGAAGGGTTTGAGACTCCCAGTGCCGTATGTCTCCAGGCAGACACTATGAACTGAACTCACTTTAGGTGACTGTGCACCAAGGCACCAGAGGTGGTGGACTGACACAATGGCCCCCTGGGATGCACTTTTTTCCCAGGGGTTTTAGAACAGTATGAGTGAAACAGTGTCATCGGGCGGGCATAGCCTATTTGAGAATTTGCATCTGCAGTAGAAACTCCTATTTTACATTGTGGTAATAAAACCCTGGAATTTAGTGAATTCCAGTGGCCCCTTGAGGAATGAACACTGTATGATAGCAAGCAGCACAAAGATTGTGTTCTCACCTGTAATGTAACAGGCAAAGAGGGAAACACAATCTAAACTGCCAGTTGCTACCCTTACCTTTGCTTGCCACTCTTTTTTTGTGCACATTATTTGGGGGATACTTTCCAGAGTACATGCTGGAAACATAGAAACATTCAGTTTGTTCTGGATGCACTTTGAATCCTCCTGGTCATCACGTCACACGCCGTGATGTTCCAGTCATTGCATTAGACTGATTTCACATATGCTTCAAGATGAAGTAACACAGAGGCATTTCCACAGTGTTTGATACTGAATATAGCACCTCCTTCTAACACGGGTTAGAAGCACATCCTAATGAGTTTGAAGGCATTACCTTTTGGAAAGTTCAAGACATCACTTGTCTTCATCCTTGCGTTCTGCACCTTCCCATTCTGCACCCTTCCCCAGAACTGTGCCTCGATACGATCCTTTCTCTGAGGTCTACAGACAATTCCTTGTACCTCATTGCTTTGTTCGTGCTCTGACACACGCTGTTTACTGTGGGATCTTATATAGACAGGTGTGTGTCATGGCCAATCAACTGAACTATACCACAGGTGTAGAAACATATCATGCATGATCAGTGGAAACACGATGCACCTGAGCTCAATTTTGAATGTCATGGCTGTGAATACTTAGAAGCATTTTTCATGTTGTCATTATGGGTATTTTTGTAAAATTATGAATTTTATCCATTTTGGAATAAGGCTGTAACATAACAAAATGTGGAAAAAGTGAAGCGCTGTGAATACTTTCCAGATGCCCTGTATCGGCTTAATTACTGGCATTATATTTGGACTGCACGATGGCCTGCTGTTGCCTGGTTTTTCGGAAGGTTTCTCTCTTTTTCTTTACTATGCAACAGCAAATTAAGTTTTTCTTTTCTTGTTACAGTTTGGCTTTCACACTAGAGGACCAGAGATATCATTCACTGTGTATTGTGTACAAGCATCATGGCATGACTTTCCATTAACTTTTCTGGTAAACAGCTTAAAATTAGATATAAACACAATCTTAAGCCCTGTCATTAAGCCCTGTCACACACACCACCAAACTTTAGTACTTTCAAACTTTCAAGATTTCCATATGACTGCATTATGAGTTAGCGCAGGGGTGGGTGTCCAGGAGTTTTGCTCCAACCCTAATCAAACACACCTTAGATTTCTCTAATACATAAAATAAGTAAGCTTGATCAAAGAAAAGAGTTAATTCAAGAAAGTTGTGTAGTATAGCCGGTCTTTCGAGATTTTAACCCAAAGTACTGTGTGTGTGACCAGATCTTATACCCTCAAAGGGCAATCAAACAAAAGACAGATGCTATCAGGACCTCCTCACAGTAGGCATTGCTTCATTGTATGGACATTTGAATACTGAGATGCAGTTACAATGTAACAACATCAGATGTTGATTCCGTCTAAGGAATACACATAATCTTTCAGCTGCCATAACTACACAATAGCATAAACCATTAGCGTATACCATAGCAGATCCCAGCTGTTTGATTGTTTAGAATCCTCTCATGCAAACTATGCTGTCATCCAATTAGGCTTTGATGTATCATAAACACTAAAATGAAGAATTGAAGCTGCTTTGAAACAATGTGTAATGTGAAAAGTGCTATACACGGTGTATCAACGGACAGCTAAATAGATGGAAGTTTGCTTGAAATGGACCTGGGGCCTCATGTATAACCTTTGCATATGCACAAATTACTGGGATTTATAAAAGAAAACTTTACGGGAAAATGGAGTGTGAGGATCTACACTCAAAGTCTGACCCATGTGTACATATATATTGAATACTTTGACATATTTAAAGAGTTATATTTAAGTTGCTAGTAGATCTCTGTTACTACAAAAAATCCAAATGACTTTAAATCATTGTTATGGGTCCTAATGATAAATACATGCATGTTCACATAGTTTAAAGACATAAAAAATATATATAATGGGTGTAGCACTCATTATGTAATTGAAGTGACAAGGTGTCAATGATTAAATCTGCTTAAATACTGCAGGGGTACTTAGTGCGAAGTATTGCATGTTGGATGGGCTGGCACTGCTAAAAGTCTATGTCAACGGCAGTCTTCGGAGGGAAAGAGTATTCAGTATTCATGATGATGAGTGGATAATAAGCGGCTTTAGATTTGACCTGTGTGCTGAACTGAGCCCAGCATAACAAAGGCCAACAAGACAGAACTGTGCCATCCTGGAACCAAACCCACAAGTGGGAATTAGCCAACATGTAACTATGTAAGTTAAAAAAAAATGTAACACAAAACCACTATTCATTTGTCATAAGTAAACCTGAGCTCATTAATGCCTGTAGTTTTAAAAGAGATTATTCAAATGACAAATACACTGTCTGAGAACAGGCCGATATCAAAAGGCAATGTGCAGTAATGTCAGATTTCCCAAATGTAATCAGAGCAATTGACTGCACTCATATTGCTATAAGGGCTCCATATCTAAATGCATTCATTTATGTGAATCGCAAACATGTGCATTCAATAAATGAATAAATAAATCGTATGTGATTCTAACAAATGTTGTGGCAATGATGACCGGGTTCTACACATGACTCTTTTATTCTAGTGCACAGCAGTGTAGGGAATAGACCTAAAGTAAGTGCTGTTCATGGTGGCTGGCTTCTGGGTAAGTAAATGCATAAAATTGTCTCTACCTAACAGTTAGAGCCTAGTGTACGATTAATCTGTTACACTCTGCAGGTGACAGCGCTTACTCTCTCAGGTGCTGGCTCCACACCCCATGATGCCCACGCTCGTGCTCGTAGTTCAGAGAGCCAATGGCCTCCTCAAGTGTAGATGGCTTTGCGTTGATGTTTTGCGTTGTAGACTTTTATATCAACCAAAAAAAGTATGCCAGATCATCATGACTTGTGCCATCCTACACATCATTGCAGAGAGGAATGATATCCCTGTTCCTCCCGACCTAAGCCTGACCCACACACCCTCCCAAACCAGAAGGACGTCATCATGGAGCAATGTTCCGTCATTTGTGAAGAACAACAATGCAAAGGTTAGTTTTTTAACAAGATCTTTTAATGTAGATGCAATGTCACAAAGCACAACCCGTATTTGCTCATCTGCTATTTCTTTAATCACATCAGCTGTGCCCCTCTGTGTCTGCAGAGCACCCAGCCTCATGGGGTCAGGATGCACTGGTGCTGGGGTTTCATCACACTGGGCTCCTGCAGACAAAACAAGCAATTGTGTAATTTTTGTTGTTTAATTGAGCGCACAAGGAATAAAGAGATTTACCTGGTTCCCCTTGTATCCAGCATGTCTGTGTCTCATAATTCAAGGAATCTGTTACCTCTACGTAGTTTAATGCATTGTTGTAAGGTAAAAATGCTAAATTGCTGATTTGATTAAACCTTTTAGGTTTTAATTGAGTTGTCTTGACAGAATAATGTTGATAATTACATTGGCTTAATAATCTAATGTGCTCAACAGGTGTGGTAATTTTAGTTTGATTGCAAAGTATACGGTTTTTAAATGCACAGCTATGAACTCACTGTATGATAATAATATTTTACCTAATATTTTAATATTAATATTAAAAATCATCAATAAATAAAATGTAGATTTTTTTCTTTCAAAAAAAGAAACCAATTAGTAGTTAATTTTAGGAGACCTGTCTTATTTTCTCTAGCATATTTAATTTTGCTCTTTAATTACGCAAAAATGTTTTATCCGATTATTCGATGACATTTTCTGTAGAATAGTACTCGATTGCTAAAATATTCCTAGTTGACTGTGGGCGGTTAAAGAGTGGCACATGAGGGGGTTTCTGACTCATTAGTACAGTCTGTTCATCCACGGGACGAGCCTTGAGAAACACACACATGAAGGGATCGAGACAGTGTGTAGATGGCATGTTCAGGTGAATTCATCTGACTCTCATCTCAACAAGAACACAAATCTTGTTCAGCTTTGAGTGTGCGGGAATGAATCTAAACTATGAAAGGCATTTATTGCAGAATTGTAATAAACAAGTTTGAAATGCAGAAGTTCAAAGACAGACACACACACACAGAGAGAGAGAGAGCTGTGTTTATACATTTCATTAACTCACTAAATCTGCTAAGTTGCACATTTGTAACGCCTTATGTCTGTGTTTGAGTGTTTCTTGGTTTTGTTTTGCTTTCATGTTCTAGTCTGTCTGGTTTTCCTTATTTGGTCATGTCCTTGTTTAGATAATTAGTTCCCCGATCCACCTGTGCTCCTCACCTGTCCTGATTTCTTCCTAATGTTTTCCTGTTTAAAAGCCCGTTCAGTTTGTCTTGTCTTTTGTCGGATTATTAACGTTGCTTTGAGTTTGTGTCAACTGCCTATGTTCATAGTATATTAAAGTGCATCAAGAAAGTACTGTTCCTGTCTTTGTCTGCCTAAGTCTACACAGACCTGTAACAACATCGTTGTTTATTTAGTTATTTCACTGATGCTTGCTTTTACTCCACACAGTTTACATACACTTGATTCCTAATGGACAAGTTTGCTTCAAAGCAATAGTGAACAAGACGCTAACTTTTTCATTCATTTCAGTTCAAATTGTGGTCAATTTCAGATATAAAGGCAGAAGAGAATATAGTGGCGTTATACGATTCAGTTATTCAGTGACCTCATTCAGTAGTTTTCTGTACAACTTAAATACATTTAATTGAGTATTATTTACCATTAAGCCTCACTGAGCGGTGACAGGGGAAAACTCCCCTTGCAAAGGGGCAGAATATTTCCTCTAATGTTTCTACGAAATTTTGGAAATATTCAGAATTTGAAACTTATTTATGGAAATTCATTTGAAATGTATACAATTGTATCATATCCAAACATAACAATAAACATTAACCCCCAGTTTCACAGACAAGGCTTAAACTAGTCCCAGACTAAACTGCATGTTTGAGCGGTCTCAGGTGAAAATATCTTGCTCTGAGATATCTTAAAACATGTCAGTGTCATTGTTCTGTGTGAAGATGAACACCTGTAATATTTTCTCATAAGGCATTTTTGTAGAAGTTGCTTAAATATCTTGATTTAACTATAGCCTAGTCCTGGCTTAAGATAAGCCCTGTTTGTGAAACCAAATTTATTGATCAAATAAATGAAGGCTTGATGAGACAAAATGTGCAAAGTTTTAAAACATTAAAATGAATGTGTAGCACAACTAGCTAAAGCTAGCAAACACATACCTCATAAATGATCAATGAAATAGTGCAAACTAAATATAGAGATCTGCTACTGTATAAACACTTGAATGTTTTATTATATATATATGAAACACCTTGGTATTTACTTGAATCCCATTGATCAAATATATTCTGAATTTCTAGACTTTGGGCTCAAATGCAGCCAGTGTGGCTCTGAGGAGACGGAGGGAATGCCTCTTTAAGGTGATCAGAGGGGATGGTGTGTGTTTTATAAACTCACCTAACTGTTCAGTCAGTGCATTCGCACAATTTTACAATGGTTTAGCCTGATTGAGTTACCCAGCATATTACACACGGCAGAATAATGATTTTTATTTACATTCTTTATGTAATTTACATTTTTAGTCTAGAAATTCAACTGAAATTACATGAAATCTTGTGTGTGTGTGTGTGTGTGTGTGTGTGTGTGTGAGTGAGTGTGTGTGTGAGTGTGTGTGTGTGTGTGTGTGTGTGTGTGTGT
>JAUMHI010000592.1:0-10938 GCA_032359435.1 Enteromius unitaeniatus | reverse complement strand
TTCCCCCAACTGCTCACCTGTAAGTCGCTTTGGATAAAAGCGTCTGCTAAATGAATAAATGTAAAATGTAAATGTATCAGGGACAGATTGGACACCACACCACCTCTCTTGTAGTGTTAACGTGTTGGAGCTAGCGGGTCAATACCAGCTAAGGTGGAAGACATCTCCCCTAGCTGTGAAGCTGGACCCAATTGAACATTACACAGCCCCTCTCGCTGTGGTATGTTCTCGGAACCCATTGCTAGCGGGTCTGTACTAGCTAGGGTGGAAGACAGCTCCCTGAGCTGTGACATCCTACCCAATTGAACATGACACGGCCCCTGTCGATTTCAGCGGTACTGACATTCCCAATGCCGAGTTTGTGTGCTGCTGTCATTACGGGTTGAGAATCCACCGTGTCAGCCAAATTTTGGAACTCCTTTGTTTTGATCACTCTCCTTGTTCCATATTTAATTTCTCCATCTAGGTTTGCACAGTAACATTGGTTATAGAGACATGGTTAACACGGGGGCAAGGGGTTCACGGCTGCGGGTTCAATTCCCGGCCTGGGGCTCTGTGTGAAGACTTTGCATGTTCTCTCTGTGTTTGGTGGTTTTCCATTTCATTCTATTATCTACAGAATCATATGAACATATAAGGATTATTGTAGAATTTGATTGTCTTTGGTGCATTGATTTTTAAAGTCTAGATGTTTTTTCGCTGCCATAAAAACTAGTTGGGTAGCTAGTTAAATAGATAGTAATTATTTGTAGGCTACAACCACCATATAATAAAAATCCACCTATAGTTTTCTTTTTATTTAATAAAAATAAGTTGCCCCTTCTGAAATCAAGCCATTCTTAAATGCATGTCGGTGTGACATCACACTGACAGAGGCCCCTCCCACAATAGTTAATTGAAAGCAGTGACGCAGACTGAACTGGTGTCTTACCTCAGACCCGCCCAGAGTGAGCCGCTATCAGTCCGAAATGCAAAGACAAGCAAGACTCCTAAGAGATTGATTGTTTTGTTGTTGAATGTATTAATAAACATAACAGTAGTCATTTACCCCCAACATCTGAGTGACTGAAGACGTGGAAGGTTAACGTTGTATTTGGTTCTGAAGGGAAATGTACCCTCGATCAACTGAAATGCGTTTATGTTTGCGCCAATCATTCATGATCCAGCCTCAATTACAGAAGCAGTGAGTATAATGTTTTTTAATGAATATTTGCAAATGTCCTTTTCTAATAAAGTGCTAATTAGAGAGTTTCACTATGAATACGGCTAAAAAAAGATCCTCTGAGAGTGCCTCGAAAAAGAGGGGCGAAGCTCGTGAAGATTTAAAGGGGAAGAACACAGAACACAGTGATTAGAAGTGGGACTGCTGAACCTACATTCTGACGGAGAATTCAAATGGTTTAGAAAAGTGTCATGGATCGATGATTTTAATGTTTTTCTTCCTCTTCTATAACTCTGGATCAGTCAAAACGTCAGTCAGCATTCATGTTTCTTCTTCCCTAAATTTTATGGAAACATGGAATTTGTTTTGCTTAAATATTGAATATAACCTCTTTGAACAGACACATAATTTTCTGGTCCTTTGGTGCTCTCTCTTGACTTCTGATGCTTCATTCACAGGAGATCACACTGGCTAAGAACAGTGGAGTATTGGAGGGCTGGATAAATCCACCACCACTTGTTTATAAGCAGTATTTCTTCTTCAGTGTTACTAACCCAGATGAGATTTTGGCTGGGAAGGAGAAGCCCAAAGTCACTCAAATAGGGCCATACACCTACAGGTGAACAAAAAATGCATTTAAACATTGATAACAGTAAGTGGTGTTTATTGAGCAACAAACCAGCATATTAATATGATTTGTGAAGGATCAGTTTGGATGAAATTGTAGAATTTTACAATATTACTGTTTAACTATATTTTTGTTCAAATATATGCAGTCTTGATTGTAAATGTAAATATTCTTTCTATTATCAGGGAATATCGACCCAGGGAAAATGTCACTTATCTTGAGAATGGCACAAAAAACTTTTCCACAAATCCCAAGAGCTTTGTGTTTCTTCGCAACATGTCTTCAGGAGATCCTAAGGTTGACCGTGTGATAACGGTTAACATTCCATTTATTGTAAGAAGAGTTTTGTTTTGCATTAGCAACAAATCATTTTGCATTTAAAATAAGTCTGGCCTAGCATTTGTTAATCTGATCTGCAAAGCATTTGCTCTGAATTCTTTCTCTCTTGTTTCAGGCCCTGATGAACAAGTTAAAATCCTATTCCTTCTTTCTGAAAATAGCCGTGTCTATGTGGTTGTCATCCATGAACTTTGAAGTGTTTATGAATCGCACAGTTCATGAGGTCCTGTGGGGTTTCAAAGATCCACTGCTGACCAAACTCCAAGAAAAGAGACCGGAAATGGATACGCATTTCGGCCTTATGTACAATGTAAGAATCTGCAGTTTCATCATATTCATTGCCTTAGCCAGTCTAAATGGACATACATGCAGTCTAAATGAGTCATATATTTGTGCAACCAACACAAAGTAGCGCACACAAGCTTTAAAGCACATATACGATCAGACCAGGATAAGCAAACGACGTTATCATGACCCTGTCCGTCGTAGACTGCAGATGTTAATCAGTGTGTCAGGCTTGAAACAGTGGCCTGGTTTACTCTGATGGGTTATAGACTTTATAGATTTTTTATAGACTAATATATTGCTATCACCAGTGAATGACAACACGACAAGGGAACTGTTTGCAACCCCCGAAGGGTGGATTTAATAAGTAAACAAAGTGAACAGACAGTGACGATATGGTGAGACTGACGGTAAGTGCTGGGGTGCTCTCCTTTCCTTCTTCTCGGTGAATTGGTGATCCTTGAGGCGGTGCTTCCAATGGTAAGTGGAGTGGCAGGGCCAAGCGGTCACGGCGAGTATTCTGTGGGTAAGACAGAGATAAGGGTAAGAGTCAGCATGGAGACGGGTCTTACTTGACTAGCGTTCTTCCTCTGTTTTTAAGCCTGGGGCGGTCGTGACCGATTGGCCTGTGGAGATAATCTTCAGGTGTTCCTGATGATTGCCAAGGCAATGCTGATGTCCTACAGGGTTTCCCGCCACAATATGCATTAGATTTACATTAGATTAGATTTCAGATATTACATATCTGCAGTTTGTGGAAGGTATAATATCAGTGCCTTGATCCAGCGAATAAGCAGTTTACGTTAATAAAACATTCAGTCTTTCACTCTGCATTCTTATGATGGCTGCCAAACAACCTATTTTTGAACTCTTTGAGGGCTTTCTAGTCATCTTTAGCCATATGTGACCTATGTGATTATTTTCTGCTAACGGCTGTAGCCTTATATTAAATCCAATATATGTGCTGACCACAGAAAAATGGAACCCATGAAGGTGTCTTCCACACTGGAGCAAAGAACTACATGGACTACGGCAAGATTGACACGCAGAATGGCATTAGGTACCTCAATGTACTGACATAGTGAAAATTCTTGCTCACTTGGTGTCTATTCTCCTACCATATGAAATTGTGTACACACAGACAGAGATTGGCCCGTGTCAATAAGTCAATATCAAGGTCCAAGTAAAGAGCTCCTGCGCTTCTTAGTTATCCCATATCCTAATTTCAGTTGACCTATATACCAATAAATACAACTTCAAATCTCTTCATAATGGAATAATTTCATGCACACATACACACACACTCAAATAAACGCTCCCTTCGTAAGCAAAAGACACTTTTGAAATGTCATTATTTAAAAACTTTTTAAATGTATTGTCTATTTTTGCACCAGTATTATGGAGAATTAAATGCATAATAATCCTCCTTCCTTTTCTAGTAAAACTGCTAACAAAAACAATCTTTACATCTATTCATTTTCCCATTCGCAGTCAGATGAACTGGTGGTCGTCTAACCAAAGCAACTTGATCAGTGGTACCAATGGCAGTGTCTTCCACACCTTCCTGTCCAGAAAAGAGTTCCTCTACATCTTTGCTGCAAATCTGTGCCGGTAAGTAACATGGTTGAACACTTACAAGGCACTTGGTTACTTGTACATGGTTGCTTATGCTTGTTCTTAACATGTAGATCCATTCAACTGGGTTACATGGGTGACACGGAGGTGAAGGGCATCCCTACCTTGCACTTCGCTCCTCCAGATGAGAACCCTGACTTCTGCGTGCCAGCTGGGGATTGTCTAGGAAAAGGAGTCCTCAAAGCTGGTGTCTGTCCCCAAGGTAAGCCTGTTTTGAATCACACTGCACCTTAGCTTTGGTTTTTAGCGTGAAAAAGGAGCAGGATGTTTTCCAAAGAAACAATATTACCTTGAATTGCATGGGGAAACTTTTTAAAAATGGTAAGTATTTAACAAGGTAAAAAAGTGTGCTAAAGATTTCAGTGCACTGAATAGCTGGTCCAGATGGACATTCAACCAAAGCATGTGTAAATAGTATTGAATTTCAGAGTTTTCTGTTACTGATCTGTGGCCTCCTAACCCAAGTTCAAGTTAAAATGATCTGCTTTTGTTTGCACACTCTTGGACTATGAAAGGGAAAACAGGGTTCAGCGCTTAATGAATAACTTTTAGTGCAGTTTTATGACTCAAGAATTTGATTCACGGTAAGTGTCCTCTGACAGATTACGCTATCTAAGCCTATATTGTTTCCGCCATAAACTAGAATTATTATTGAACTAAACTCTCACTTTTATCATGTAAGGGCTCATGATAGGAAACAGCTGTCGAAATTCACACATGCTTTGATTAGTCAAAATCAAATTTGAATGCGATCTGGGATTCGTTCAGTCGTGCATGGGCATGCGAAAAGTTCTTACTGGAAGTAGTTCACCTGTTTTGAGTGTTTTGGTTTAAGTCATTCTTTAAATATGACGTGACAGCCCCATAAGGCTATCAAATGCAGTTAGAGCCAGAAAAAGAATTGATTAGGTCATCAATCAAGTTTTGTAGGTTGAGTTGTTCGTTCATCACGTGAATACCTCCAAAAGGCAAAAAACGAAGTCGAAAGACTCAATAGATGACCTAATCAACTCTCTTTTGGGCTCCGACTGCATTTGATAGGGTTATGGGGCTGCCACGTCATGTTATGAATGAACTAAAAGACTTTTCAGGTGAGGTGAGCTATTCATAGACGGTAGACCCAGGTAAACAATGAATTAATCTTTTTTTTTTTTTTTCTTGTAGCATTACAGTATTGTATTGTTTGTAATGTGATCAGTGTGTGCGTACATATCTACTAAGATTACTAGTGTTAGGGAAAAACATATTTAATTTACACTTTTTTTTAAATGAACGAGATGAC
The DNA here is from genome assembly GCA_032359435.1 of Enteromius unitaeniatus. Taxonomy (NCBI): domain Eukaryota; kingdom Metazoa; phylum Chordata; class Actinopteri; order Cypriniformes; family Cyprinidae; genus Enteromius; species Enteromius unitaeniatus. The sequence continues at coordinate 5,607 of JAUMHI010000592.1, read as the reverse complement.
TCAAAAAAGATTTGTTCATTTTGCTGAACGAGACTCAAATGAACAACTCTGTAAGATGATCCAAACTTCCCATCAATTCCCATATCGTTGTCTCATGCTGGTCTTCTGGATTGCTCTTTGTTACAAAGAGCAATGTTACAAAGATATAATGGAGGCAGTGGCATTATGTTTACTTTTTAATTATTTGAATTTTGCATGGTTTTTGACATTGGGATTATGATCAGAGGAAGGTTACATTTAAAATAAAAATGTTTAAATGTAATATATTTTTCTCCTGATCCTTATTTTGAAAGTGTCATAAAAGCATCAATAATTGTCAATATCGACCGATATGAAAGACTGATATCGCTATACAGTTTTCAGCCATATTGCCCAGCCCTGCGATATGGTACATATCACTCCTAAATAACGAAAGTCTAAACACCTATTAGTAGTTTTTTGTGTTTTTGGCAGCTGTTCATGTTTTTTTGTCTTGTTATTGATTATGTGCAGAAAAAAAAAAAACAGTCCCAGAAAATGCCACAGGGACGTTATTATAGTACATGGAAAATGTCAAAAGCTGCATATTTGCAGTCTGATGTCACCTGCTCCACTGAGGCCCGTGATGCGTTCTTACTTGCTTTGCATCCGTTGGTCATATACATGTCTTTATGACTTACAAACATAAGCATTTGGAGAAATATGTAATCGCTCAAGTGTAAGATTTCTTTGTATGGAAATGTATACTTATATTCAACGAAGACACAAGTTGATCAAAAGTGAGAAGTGAAGACTTTTACAATGTTACAAAATTATTTTTATTTGAATTGAATATAGTTATTTTATACTTTCCATTTGTCAAAGAAGCCACTAAATGAATCACTATTTCCACAAAACTGTAAAGCACCACAGCTCTTTACTCTTCCTTTTATTAATTTTAAGCGCATTTATTTTCTTTCAAAAACGCTTTCAGAATATTTTGTCATTTTGATTTGTATATAAGTTTCATAGAGTTATGTTATTTTATGTTGCTGTAAAATTTTAAATGGCATATTTAATTTTGTGTGTGTGGCCAGGTTATAAAAGAAAAAGTAACTACTGGCTTGGTCTGTTGGCCTAAGGCTTGACATGACTTTAATAATCTTTATATGGTTTAATTGGTCTTGATGACCGGTCATTATAAAGCAATAGCTGATAAAGCAGTTGTTATTATTGCGTATTCATCATAGCACTTTCCTTGATAGGAGCTTCTCAACCACTGATCTGAATAAAAGAACAGCAACTAATGCCTGTTTTTATTTGTCCCCTTCACCTTACAGGTGCACATTATGATGTGTCATTCCCTCATTTCTACCAAGCGGATGAGAAGTACATCAAAGCAATTGATGGAATGAACCCAAACAAGGAAGAACACGAAACATACCTTGATATCAACCCAGTAAGCAGTGCAGACGCTTCGTGATTTTGCTGTTTTACAGCGACAGTACTGACTTGTTAAGGCTCTTTTATAATCTAAAACTTATACACCCTTCCTTACCATGACAGGACAAATATGCTGAATCACTCTGATAACCACAAGTGAATGTGAAACTGTACTTGACTAACTTTACCTAGAATCCCATCGATTGGTTTTGTAGCATGTCGTAATGGAAAATTTACTCATAAATTAGATGTTTGATGAACTCATCTTGCTCCATGTGTTGTTATGGGTGGAAACGAGCAAAGACTGTATTGTAAATATTGGTTTACTTCCAATTGTAATTTGTCCCGTTGCTTTTTCTGCAGACCACAGGGGTTCCCATTCGTGTCTGTAGGAGAGCTCAGCTAAATATCATACTAAAGAGTGTCGCTGGCATCCAGTGAGTAAAGTCATCACAAAAACAAATTAAAGAATGTTCCAGAGTGGAAAAAAATTGAAGTCTCATTTGCCTTTTTTTCCTTTTCAGCAAAACAAAATTCCTGAATGAGACAGTTTTCCCCATCATGTATGTCAGTGAGGTGAGTCATGTCATACTTGCTTCCTTCAGAATATATATAATTATTTTTGTGCAAAGTTATTTTTAGTTTTTTGCTGAATTTTTAGATGGCAACTATCGATGATAAATCTGCAGCCCAGATGAGGTCGCTTCTGTAAAAAAATCAATAACGCAAGTTAAGTTAAGTTAAGAGCCCACCCCAACCCATCTCATCCTCGGTAGACTTTAAACCAAATCAAACCAAACAAAAAAACAAAAAAAACAAAAAAACAAGTAAAATACAGAGTAACCTTGATAATACTAATAAACAAATAAATAATATTAAAATATTTTTTTCCTTTTCTTTTTTCCTTTTTAATGATTTTAGAAAAGATGGCACAACATTAAAAGCTGTATGCCATAAATTTACAGTTTTGACATTAGATCCATGTATATGCGAAGTTGAGAGTTCCGTTCATACAATGTCCAACAAATATACTGTCCAGGTTCGTCTGTCCATGTAACTCAGCAGCACTCTCAGACGGATTTGGATCCATATGCAGGCTTTATTTCAAACAGCACACAGAGAAAATCCAGAGCAAACAAAACAGTTCAGGGGAAGTCCAAAATCCAGAGCAAACAAAACAGTTCAGGGGAAGTCCAAAAGCAGAGTAAATCCAGGCAGAGGGTCGAGGCAGGCAGATAAGTTCGTAATCCAGGGAACCAGTCCAAGTTCAACAACAAGATAACTCCGTGAAGAAAACGCTCGGGATTGACTGCGGGGCAAATCAAAACTTCGCGAAGTACTAACGTCTGAACGCCGCTTAAATACCCGCCAAAATGGCGGGAGACAGCGAGCGGAAGCGCCCAAGGTACATGGCTAAAATGGGTCCGGGTAGGAACTAAAACTCTGGCGAAGGTTCCCGCTGCAGTCTCTCGGAGAGCGCCACAGAGGCGCGGCTTGTGACAGTCCATTGTGTGAGGAGGACTCCAACAGTTGACTAACATTTTTTTTTGCTGCTGTGAGAGCAGGTAACAGTAAACATCTTTGTTGGTCGGATTACACCACAAGACGACAGATTCATATACAAACATTTCATTGGAGTCAAGTAAACCCTATGAAGCAGTTTCCAATGAATCATTTGGTGATGACATATCCCATAGCTGATCTGAAAATAAAACATTCACATTCATTAAGATCTTTGGCCCAAACAGTTGTAATAGAAAAAGGTTTATAAGAATGCTCAAGAAAAAAGAGATAGATAAATGAAGCAGAGGAGGGAGATTCCTCAGAAGGAAGAATTAGTTTGCGCGAAGGATGTATAGGCCGCTGAGAGTTCCAAGGCACCCCATAGGCCTGTAGGGCCAATCTAATGCGCAAATACATGAAAAGGAGGTGCCAGGAAGATTATATTGAATTCTGAGATCCTGGAAGGATTTTAAACCACTGTCATCATAGATATCTCCCAGAGTGTTTTATGAGTCAATTGCGGACAATGATTTTTTGCATATAGGTCTTGCATGACATATTTATGGGCCAAGTGGGCATGGGTTTGAATTGAGAATGCATACATGGGTCTTGAATGGGATATTTATGGGCCAAGTGGGCATGGGTTTGAACTGGGAACACAAATATGGGTCCTGCATGGTATATTTCAGTACTCTTTCCACCACTGCCTGTTACGCACAACAACACCAACAACAACAACCAATCATAATAAAGGCAGCGAAGCAGTTAACTCATTTGTTAATCCTCTCATATATCCTTTAATTTACAAATTTTACTGTATTTAATAGCTATTTGGTCAGGCAGTTCTTAGGACATCTAAGGGGCCTGTAAGCAAAGGCCTTTTTGCACTCAAAACATTAACAGTCCATTCGGAAAGTACGCTGGCTATGAGAGAGAAGTTCACATCACACTTTCTTCCAACCAACGTCGAATTTCCATAAAATTAAGGTAAGTTGAAATATTATGTTGCCGGAAAAAAATAACACTGCAGTCAGTAAAACGCTGCAATCAAATCAGGGCAGGAAATTAACTTTTTCATCCACTAGCCACAGTGGCTCCTTGCTAAATTGACTCCCTTGTATTTAGGTGCACTGAAAAGTAACACAATAACTGAAAATGTAAACCAAAAGGATGGGGAAATGGCGCTGGGGAAATGGTTCACAGGCGCACGTGACCGTGGCGGGGGAGAGGTCTGCAAGAGCCCTAAGAGAAAAAAGAGTGTCGACAACACAAAGGCCATGAGTGTATTTGGATGTATTTTTTGGAGAGATGTTTTGTTTTCTTTTTTTCCAGAGATTTAAAAAAAAAAAATATTTTTTATTTATTTACCAGTATGTTGTAAAATTTCAATTGTTTGATTAAAGATTATGTTTGTTGTTCAGTGTCATATATCATGAGTGTATTCTGTATTTTATTTATTTTTTTATATTTTTTTGTTTACCTGTATGTTGTTTGTTTTTAAAGATAATTTTTGTTGTTCAATTTAATATATTTCTTGCAGTTCAAAGCATCAAGTGTCTTGTATTGATCTTGTACTTATATTCATTCTTCGTTTAAATTTTTTCTTAGATTGTTTCCTTAAATCATTTGGCATGGTTGGGCTTAGATAGGCCTTGCATGAATTGCCCAGTTAGGACCAATATAAGATCCTTCCAGAACCCACTTTAAGCCCATATGGGCATTCATGGTTGAATCCTGGTGCAAGCCGACTTTAGACCCCTTCAGACTGGTGGGCCCCAAATGGGTCTGACATGTATTGCCCGGTTAAGACCCACATAAGACCCTTACAGATCCCACTTAAAACCCATCTTGGCCCCCATGTGGGTCCCGGGTGCAAACCCACTTTAAACCCCTTTGGGCAGGTGGGGCCCAAATGGGTTTGGCATGAATTGCCCAGTTAGGACCCATGCAGTACCCTTACAGGTCCCACTTTTAGTACGTCTGGGCTTCCACGGCTGGCCCCCATGTGGATCCTGGGTGCAATCCCATAATGGGGCCCACATTTGCCGCTCATGAAGCCCTCATCTGGGCCCCACGTGTCATTGCTGGCTGGGTATTTATAAAACTCGATCCTAGGCCCATATGCTGTAGAACCGCCCATAAATAGTTCCATTCCAGCTAATCGAACGCTTTCATCGCATCTAAAGATAATACTACACAAGGGGAAGAAAACATATCAGATGAATTAATGATATGATATAACCTGCGTAAGCTGAGCGAGATTTTATGAATCCAGTTTGGTCATGGTGAACTAGCCTATTCATAAATTTCTCTAGATGACGAGATTAGCATTTAATTTAGCATTAGTCCCTATCAAAGAAAGTGGTTATTAGCTGGAACAGGAAGTTGGATCTTTATCTTTTTTAAATTTTTTAGAAATAACAGCTATATTAATAGATGGGTGAAATGAGCCTTGAGCAGTGTTGTGCAAGTTACTTCCAAACTGTAATACATTAAATATTACTTGTTACTGTTCATATAGTATATAACCCAAAGCTCATGACCATAGGTGAGAGTAGGAACGTAGATCGACCGGTCAATCGAGAGCTTCGCCTTGCGACTCAGCTCCTTCTTCACCACGACAGATCGGTACATCGACCGCATTACTGCAGAAGCTGCACCGATCCGTCTGTCGATCTCCCGGTCCATTCTTCCCTCACTCGT
>JAUMHI010000591.1:0-10949 GCA_032359435.1 Enteromius unitaeniatus | reverse complement strand
TGAGATTTTAGATTAGCTTTTATTGGTCGTAGCTACATAGCAACATGCCTTAGAAATAGAAGCGAAGCATGACCTCTTATTTATCGTGGCTGGTTCTGAAATTATGTTACACCTCATAAATAGAGATCTGCTCTCAAGCTATTTTGATGAAGTAGAAATAACTCTATGAACTGCATATTGGTAATTTGTAATGGGATATGAAATTGTACAAAAATGCTTGGATAACACTTTATTTATGAGTGTTTCTCTCAGGTTCTGTGGCACTCTTGGTCTGTTCTTCTCAATCCCTGTGACTTCTGTTACCAGGATGACGAACACATCGTGCTGGAGCCAGGAGACCTTTTCCCGCCATTCTCTCCTCCTCCCTCTCCACGTGGGAACGAGCGGAGGGGCCCCCACAGTCCCCAGCAGTACCGCCTCTTCAGGGTGGTGCGCACACCTATACTCGACAGTGTCAGGTAAACTACCTTGATATAAATGCTCAAGCATATTGGATTTGATTAATTTAAGACTTGCCGTCTTTTTTTTTTTATATGTTGATGTGTGAACAATTGTGTTTTCTTACAGCAGTTAATAGTAGCTAATCACCTTTTTCTGACCAATAGGAACAGCCTTGACCTGGCTCTCTCCCGTCCAATCACAGCTCTTGATAATGAACGCTTCACAGTGCAGTCCATCATTGCCAAATTCGCCTGTCCTGCTGTATTGGTATGACAAAACTGACTACATGCACACTTCATGTTTTCAGAATGGGGTTGGTTCACACATTTTGCCTGCTAGCAACATGTTTTTTGACACACACATTAGTAGTTTGCTGTATTCACACTGCATAGTGTGCATGAAGATTTTCATTGTTGAGCCTGTTGCACTCAGCAGAAAATTAGGTGTTTGTTTTTGCTGTAAAACTGTTGCACAAAAGATATTATAAAGCAACATAGCAAGAAATGTTGTGAAAGCTGTCATATGCTCCAGTTGCAGGATGTGTAACATGGTTAAAGAAATAGTGTAAACCTGTGTCCATTTACCGATAATGATATTATTTTGGCTTTTTTATTTATAGGTGGCCTTTTTCTCTATTAACACGATCCGGTTCTTCTGTGACACTCCTGGTCTCACTCCTGGACCCTTCAACTTCCTTCAGTTGCAGGTTGATAAGAGTTAATCACACAGTCCTTGTTTTGCCCTTTGAGGATAAGAAATGTTAGGTTAAAGCCATTATTGCCTTTCTCTTATTAATTTAATATATTATAAAATTTTCGTTTGTAATTTCTTTTATGCATTATGGTAAGGGAACAATACTTGTATACTTTTCCAAATGAAAGTAAGTAGCTAAATAGTTTTACAGAGGGTTATATTTTAATCCGTATACTAATGATAAACTAACAGTGCTTCTCAACCAGGGGCTCTGAAGATGACCTAGAATGATTTTTAAATAAGCCAAACAAGCATTAAATAAGTCAAAACATTTAAAAATCAGGATATTTCTTGTTCATTTTGTATTTTATTTTTGGATAAACCAGGTTTTCCACTGAAATTCATTTCTCTGGTTATGCAAAGCTCATTAATATTATTGAGTAAAAACTGTAAATAAATAAAATCCTCACCATTCTCTTTATACACTAAACGTTTGATGCAAACATTGTATTTGCCATAACAATGGTGGTGCTAATGTTTCTCTTTTTCACTTTTTGTCCTCCTCTTGCGCTGTCTGATGAATAGATGATGGGCGTATTGCCCATTTTACCTCTTCTGTTTCCTGTGATGTGGATTCTGGTGAATGCGTACGGAGAGGCCCGTGTGTTAGCAGAGTCCAGCCGCAACTCTCCCACTGGCCTGGTAAGAAAGGCAGAACATTTTTATTCAGTTGTTTATGCTATTCATTAACAATTCACACTCATACATATGCAGACACAAAACATGCATAACTTCCCAAATCCCACACCGACGGATATTGCTGCAAAATTGTAACTAGCTCTGTCTGTGATTGTTGTGTGTATGAACTTTGATTTGCAGCCATAACACTGCATGAGGAAGTAAAGCTCATTGGTCCGGCTCACACTAGTAGTAGAGAGGCTTAGGGAGGGATTGCGGATCTGAGGTGAAGCGTTTAGGCCAGAGTTGAAACGAAGGGCTGAACGTCTGCTCAGGTGTTTAATCAGACTTTTCTCTCATCCCAGCTTGCTAAGTTCTCAGAGGACACTCTAAGCAGCTACACGGAAGTGGTGTCCTCCCAGGTATATCCTCTGTATTCCTCCCCCTCCTGTCCCCCCCCCGTTCACCACACACGCTTCTTGTGATCCTTCTCCTTTGCTCTGGACCCTGCCACAACCGTCATCTTTTTCTTCACTTTTTTTGTTCTGATTATTAGACATGACAAGTTGTTTATCAGAGGATCGGTATGAAATACATGTTATTTCTTGGGTCACCATTTTTATTTTATTTTTTTTCTTTAACAAACACAGTCACTTCATCTCACTTCGTTCGGTCAAGTTTGCAAAATCAGCCAATACACCTGCGGTGTTTTTATTTATTTACACCTTTTTTGCTTCTTGTGCTGCCGGTTAGTTTGGCACCCACCCCACGCTGACCTGTAACCCCTTGGCCTTTGCCTGCCCACCTTCTGTCTGCCTGAGGTTTGCATGATAGAGTATATGCTCTCTCTATAGTGGTGGTTAATGTACATTTTCCGAACTTCTGCATGATCAAAATTTCCAAAGCACGGTAAGTATTTGTCTGCATGGAGAGACCAGACGTATGAGCAGACTGAAAGTGTTGCCCTGTGTTTTGCTGCTTAATTTGACAAAAAGATTTGTAATACAAAAAGGAAGGTTTTAAGGAGCTTTTCATAAACTTTTTTTATTAAATTAACAGCGGTACACAGTTAAAGTGTGTTTGGGTGTGTGTATGTGTTGGTATTTATGTGTTGGATGTGGACCCAGTGAAATCAAAATTGGACTTTTGTGCAGCGTTATATTACAAAAATTATATGCATTTTTCGAATTTAAAAAAAAAACAACTGTAAAACTGGTAAGTATTATAGTATGTGAAGTATAGTATTATAATTGAAAATAAATTTATTTTATTTATTACTGTGTTGGTTCATGTGATGACAAAGCTGAATTTTTTGAAAGTCACTTAATATGTGGTTTAAATGATTATGTTTTGATAAACAGCATCATTTTTCTTTGCATACACGGATGTATAGTCAAAAATAAGAACTGGAGCATGTTATTAGGCAAAGTACATTAGTGCAGTTTTGATTTCATGTTGACTTTAAGGTGGATTCTTGGACCTTTGATGTGTGTCAGAATGATAGATTCACCTGCCACTAACAGTTTTTAGTTCTTCCTCTGCAGTGCTGTTCTCCTGTAGCTGCTGCCTCAAGCTCTCAAATCTTCTGTCATTTACTCAATTCAATTGAGTCTTTATGAAACCGCTCTAAATCTCTGAATGCACCAGGACAAGCCTTAGACTGGACACGCCACAGCTGCTTTATTCTTGCTTAACTATCCTAGGCTTTGTGTTACAGTGCTTTTAATGTGTGTGTGTCAGAATGTCTTTGTGTGTTTTGTCTAAGGATGACACCCAGAACCAGATTTCAGGTTTCATAAATCCTGACACTTTTGCAGAGCCATTCGAAACCGAGAGCTGCTGATACGTGGATTTGAGTTTCATTTAGGGCAGACGATGAGACTTACGCCATGTTTTTGTGTGTGTGTGTGGGCGCTGGTGTACAGGAGATGCTACGCTGTGTGTGGAGACACCTGGTCAGTGTGTTGAAGGGAGAGTCCCAGACCCTCTGTTATACCTCCAGTCTGCTGCACTCGTTGGGCTCAGTCACTGTAAGTGCTCCCCCTGTTGTCACATTAGAAACGCTATACTTTCTGCTTGTAAAATGTATTAATATTCACTTTAAAAATGAACAAGCGTGAAAGGACCGTTTTGGCTTATTTTCAGCGTAAATAACAGCTGGGCTGTAATTGCTATAGACATTCAGGAAGGCAGTTTTCCTATTCAGATATTTATATTAGTGGTCAATCAATATGTCTCTTTAATAGCAGGAGCGTTTCGGGAACTTGGTCCTATCCACATGCTTTAATATTTGTTTACATCCTTGAGATACTGCATCTGTATCATGAGGGTAATTACCAGAAACAGTAATTACAACACATCCCTGAGTATGTATAAACAATGTCAAGTGGTGTTTACAGTAAATAAACTTAGGCTTTATAATGCAAGACTAGAGGGCATGCAGTAATCTTTAAAATGCATCTGGCATTGGTGAAAGTAATAGACATTTTCTTACAAATGGTTCCTTTAGTATTGCTTTCAATTCAAAGAATAGCATACGCTTTATGAACTGCTAAAGTATCTTGTTTCATCATGTTTCCTGACTTCTCATAGGTGCTGTGCTGTGTGGATAAGCAGGGAATTCTGTCCTGGCCCAACCCCAGTCCCGAGACCGTGCTGTTCTTCAGCGGACGAGTAGAACCTCCTCATGACAGCCAAGATGACCTCAGAGACGACCTTTCAGTCAACTCCCTCTGCAGGACAGAGGGCGATGAGGAACGAGATGAGGTACTACTGATTGGAGCATCATCATTTCTTTAATTATGATGATTCGAATTAGGTTGCTGCAAAAATGCAGTATGTAATTGTATTTGATAGGGCTGCACTTGAACAAGCCTGTGTTTAGTCTCACTTCAGTGTGTGTATGTGTGCTTAGCCTCAGGAAGGTGAAGCACTGCTGTGTTTACCAGCGTTTGAACCCTCCCTTCACATGGCTGAGCAGGAACCCAGCGAGACGTCACATGACACCGCCCGCTCCTCAGACACCCAGCGCCAGCGTCGAGGACCCCAAACCACCCGCTCCAAACACCCATCGGGTTCCAACGTTAGTTTCAGCCATGACACTGAGGGTGGTGATGATGACATTGTTCAGGTAGGACCACATCTATGCATGCATATTGCTTCTACAGCAGGTTCAGGTTATAGCCTTGCAGTTCGGTTCATGCCTCTCTATTTCCAGTCATGCGGTGTGGGTGATGATCTGTGTGAAGCAGAAGATTTTGTGTGCGACTATCATTTGGAGATGTTGAGCCTGTCCCAGGATCAGCAGAACCCTGTCAGCATCCAGTTTGATGACTCCACGTGGCAGAATCACCTTCCCTCTTTGAAGCCTCTGGGCTTGAACATCCTACTGAACCTGTGCAATGCCACCGTCACCCAACAGCTCTGCAGATTTTCAGACCACTTGTCAAACCTGGCGCTGCAGGAATGTCACGGGGCGGTTCTACCTGTTCATGTTCCCTGGGGCCTCTGTGAACTATCTCGCCTTATAGGTAAATGAGAGAAGCATGTTTATAAACGTATATTTTTAGGATTTACACAATAATCTTTTACTAATTTTGAACTCCTGCAGCCTCTGTGGGCCGCCTGTAACAAGAAAACAGAGCTATAGATTATATCATTATTCGACACATTTAATATTTAGATTTTAAAATCTCTTGGACAATTAATTGAAAATGAGGATCTTTATCATATTAGAATTTTATTTCTGCCCTAAATAGAAAAACCCTGGTAATAAAATGCTGTATGAATGACAGAAATTTTAAATAAATATGTTAAAACTTATTTATTTAAAGTTAGTTATATAAAAAAACACAATAATAATGTGATTAAAATATTTTAACGTAGTTAACTCACTGGTCATGCTTATAGTGACTATCAACGTTAAACTCATTTTAGTAATTTAACGTCTTTTCTTAAGATTACTGGGATTGGTCTTTCCTGTTCTGTTGTATGTCAGGTTTCACTCCAGGAGCGAGGGAACTGTTTAAGCATGAGAATCATCTGGCTCTTTATCAACTTCCTTCCGGAGAGAAGGCCAAAGAATCTGCTCCCCGGCGCCTCCATCACTTCACCAAACGCCAGCCCCCCATCAGTCACCTCATCAGTCTCTTCGTCAGGGACAGCACTACCAGTATGACCCATTTTCTTCACTATCCCGCTTTCTGTTTGTCCTCAGTGGTTTGTTTAGTCACTGACCTTTGCCCTTTGAACTTTGTTCAGATAATGTACAGATGCTCTCCCACGGCTCAGCTGACCTCATCCTGGAAGCCTGCACGGACTTCTGGGATGGGGCGGACATCTATCCGCTGTCAGGCTCGGATAGGTCAGAGACATTTCGTTTTCTTAATATGCGGAGGTGGAGGATTTTGTTTGTGTACTAAACTACTGGTGTTATGCCTCATAGGAAAAAGGTTTTAGATTTCTACCAACGTGCCTGTCTGTCAGGATATTGTTCTGCATTCGCCTATAAGCCTATGCAGGTGACATTGTCTGGACAGCTCAATGGAAAATGTGTGGAGCTGGCTCCAGGCCCCTCTCTCTTTTCTGGGGTGGAGCTTCCCGGTACCACCCCCATCAAACATGGCAGCCGCCGGAACAGCTGGAGCTCTGATGGTAAGAGATATTGTGTGTTCAGCTCACAGTCTGGACAGCAGAGCTAAAATATATACAGTATCTTGATCTGTTTGTCTAGAGATCAGCTCATACAATTGATAGATGTTTCTATAACTAGATAGATGCGTAGATGGATTGACAAACAAAATAGATGGAGAGATACATTAGTGGATAGGCAGATATTTATTTGGATAAATAAATAGATGGATAGACACATATGTAAATGGATGGAAGTATAGATGCATAACTAGAGAGATAGATGAATAAAAACAGATGGATGGATGGATGATAGGTACATAGATGGATATACAGATACATAACTAGATAGATACATTAGAAATTAATGGTTGCATGATGGATGCGTAGATGGATAGACTGATAGATACATGAATGGATGGATGGATGGGTGAGTAGAGACAGATGGTTAGATGGAAAGACAGACATGTAGATGAGTAGATGATAAATATGTAGATAGAGAAATGCATAGCTAGATGGATGGATTGATGATTAGATACATAGATGGATAGACAGATATGTGGATGGATGGATGGCTGCATGGATGAATAGAAACTGATGGATAGATAATAGATACATATCTGTCCATCCATGTATGCAAACATAGATGGATAGATGTATGGATAAATAGAGAGATATGTAGATGGATAGATGGATGAATAGATAAAGATGGACAGGCAGATGGTTAGATGGATACATGGTTGGATGGATAAATGATAAATACGTAAATAGATGGGTAGGTAGATAGATAGATAGAAGTGGATGGTTTAAATAAATAAATCAAACACAACAACTCTTAACAAGTTTGTGTACTGTATATGTTTCAGAGGGTATTGGAGAAGGTTTGGAGAAGGAGGACTGTGTGCAGGCTCTGAGTGGCCAGATCTTCATGGGAATGGTGTCATCCCAGTTCCAGGCCCGACTGGACACTGTACGGCTCATTGAGAACCTGGTGGGAGCCTGTATCCGCTTTGTGTACTTCTCCATGGAAGACGAGTTGCGCAGCAAAGTATGACACTGATGGGAAAAAATACTCAAAAATTATGCTTTTGGCATGTCATATTTTGTCCCCTCTTAATGTTGGCTTTGCTTGTAGGTGTTTGCAGAGAAGATGGGTCTGGAGACAGGCTGGAACTGTCACATCTCTCTGACCCCGAACGGAGATGGTCACTGCGATGGTGCTCCATCCAGTCCAAGCCAAGCAGGATCTCTACACGATGACCTTCTTCATGGTAAGCGTGTCTTTCTGCCTGCCTGCAAACAAAACATTACACTATATTTTTCTATAATTAAAATGATCCAACTTTTCGGTGTTTTTAGATTCTCGTGATGATGCAGAGGGCCCTCTACTGCCTGAGGACCAATCAGATCTCGCCAGCTTCCAGCCTACTGACAGTGATGTGCCCAGTTTCTTAGAAGACTGCAACAGAGTAAGCAATAACAGCACAGTTAGATTTTAGAATTAAATTGTAGTGGCACAGATGTGCTTCTAAAATGTCTTTACATAGACTTTTTAAGAGGTAATAAATGCAGTTTCTTTAATGCTGACTGATGCTATTGTTCTATAGGCCAAACTGCCTCGTGGCATTCATCAGGTTCGACCACATTTGAAGAACATAGACAATGTGCCTCTACTAGTGCCCCTGTTCACAGACTGCACCCCTGAAAGTGAGTCAGCTTCAACAGCAACTTTAAAGCCAGCATGACTTTATGCTTATCAAATAGAAAAAAAAGTGGGGTGACTTAAAGACCCTTTGAAGTTTTGTAGCTTTTAGTTCATGTGTGTTATATACTAGTTTGCTTGAGCTGAATCCTCTAAATATTTGTGTTTGACAGCAATGTGTGAAATGATGAAGATCATGCAGGAGAACAGAGAGGTGACGTGCTGTTTGGGGAGCTCCGCGAACTTCCGTAACAGCTGCCTTTTCCTGCAGAGTAACATCAGGTGGGTAACACACACGTCACTTCTTAGGATTATAGGTGGTGTTTAAATCTGGAGTACAAAGCTTCAATCTAAAGAGTGGTAATTTTCAAGAAACTACAACGATAGCTTTGAATTTTTTGTCACTGCATAATTCTAAATGTGTGACATCATTAAATATAGTGTACATCAGCCTAGGTAATTAAGTTTCTTTTAGAGTACTCTATGCCTCAATTTTAGTTTGCAAACCCTCTCTCTGTGTGTTTTAGTATATCCCTGGATCCTCTGTACCCCTCCCGATGCTCATGGGAAACATTTGGGTACGCTGCAGGCTGCGGGCTGAATGGAGACTGTGATGAGCTGTCTCCACTGGGGCTCAGTGCTCGTCTCAACAGCCTCGCCTGCTCCATGTCCTTCCATCAGGGCGAGAGTGTCAGCATGGTCAAACTCATAGAGCAGGTATGGGGAGCTGTAGCTGTAGGGTTGATGAGGTCGTTGATCACGTGGGAGCAAGAAGATACAAACTCATTTACTTAAAACGTTCAAAAGTTGGGGTCTGTACAGTTTGTACTTAATGACCACCAAATCTGCATTTATTTGATCAAAAATACAGTAAAAACTGTAATATTGTGAAATTTTATTTTCAAATAAATGTTTTCTATTTTATTATACACCATATTGCCAAATGTATTGGGATACCCCCCTCTAATGAACAGGTCTGACCACTTTACTAATTTCTATGAGTACAAATCTTAATGTTTAGGCATATAGTGACATTCTTAAAAAAGAAAAAGTCCAAATCCTACTAGTGAACATAAGTTTACATCCAAAAAGAAAAAAATGGGGGGTGTTATTATGTATAAACACATACTGTATAAATAAACGGGAGTGAAATTATTAGGGGAAGAAGAATAGAATCCGGTATAAAGAGCAGGCAAGACATAACCCTGCATTACCCACATGAGTGTTTCTAAAATTATAGGTGCTAACCGCCACACCACAGATAATTCAAAAAAAGATCAGTGCGCTGAAAAGAAATATGATATATATATGAATATAAGTCAGTTCAACCAGTTCCAGTCCCATTCCCCTATCATAATTTCCTGTCCGTTTCGACTGTGTCTAAAAAAGTGATCTTTAAAAGAAAAATGTTTTAATGTGAGTGCTGTCTTTTCAGGCGAGACATACCACTTACGGCATTCGCAAGTGCTTCCTCTTCCTACTGCAGTGTCAACTCACTCTGGTCATCATTCAGGTGAGAAACAGACCTGCATGCTATTTACAGTGCATGAAATGAATAGAATTCATATTTGTACTCTTGCTGTCTTGGTTTTCTAGTTCCTGGCCTGCCTTATTCAGCTGCCTCCTCCCATGAATATCACAGACATACTGTGGCTTTCCTGCTTCTGTTACCCACTGCTAAGGTAATAGGGGGAAAAGAAAAAGCCCTCATGCTGCATTTTAGTAAAACTAGGTCAATGTGTCATATTGGCGACCTTAATATGTATATTAAAAAATGTTGGCATTCACAGTGTGTCCTTCCTGGGAAAACCTCCTGACAGTTCAGTGATGACAGTCGCTACTGGAAAGAATCTGGACTCCATACCACGCAAGGTCAGTCATGAGGCCACACAATGCACCCGATTTAAACACGCTCACATGTGCGTTTGTGTTATTTTTGACTCTCACCCACAGACTCAGCACTACTTCCTGGGCTGGTTCCTGTTGAAGTTCGGTCTGACGATGTTAGCCTACTTAGTCGGCTTTGGGTTTTCACTACAGGAAGTGTGTTCTAGAGCAGCTAATCTCACAAAAGTTGATAACAGCACCATCACCTGCTCTCACATATTCATATCCAGGTACACTTGAATGTCATTTTCTCTGTGTTTAGATGCCTTGAATTAGTTATGAGTGCTAATCAATGATTAATGTAAACAGCTCCCAGAATGGCCCGCAGTGGTTTGGTGAATTATCCAATGGGCTGCTTTTGATTCAGAAGATCATGGCAGGCTTTCTAGCTTTGCACACAGGTGACAAAATGCATTGTCTCATTTGAATAATTATTTTAATCTAGATGGATCTAAGTGAAATAAAAAACATATCGCTCCTCCTCTCTTTCAGTGGTGATCTCTCTGAGCTATGTGCACCGTTCTCAACCCCTGTGGAGGAGGAACCCCTTCAGCAACACATGGTGGTGTCTCACAGTGCCTGTGGTGTAAGTGACTAATGTAGAGAATGGTTATTTTATTATTAAAGTCACATGCTGAAAGTAATTTGTTTAGAAGTCAAATGTTTTTTCACTTCTGCTAATGGTTTGTCTTGCAGGATGTTGGGACAGGTGGTTCAGGCTGTGATAGATTATCAGTTGTGGCAGGACAGGAGTACAGAGGTGGTCTTCACGCTACATCATATTCCCCTCTTGGTCTGGCTGTTGGTCTCTCTGTCCATCGTATTTGTGGTGCTAATCAATGAAGCAGTAAAACTGCATGAAATCAGGTAAAGAGTTTTGTCATCACATCATTCATGTCATAACCAACTTTTTTTGTTG
>JAUMHI010000590.1:0-10967 GCA_032359435.1 Enteromius unitaeniatus | reverse complement strand
AAAGTAACTGTTTAAATATACTTATTGATTAAGATGCTGGACATATTAATTAACTAAGTGTATTTCATGTTTCAAACCTAAGATAAACTGCAATCGAATGACTCTTTGAGCTCATTTGCATAGACTAACCATAGAGCTAATGTAAAGGAAACATTTTAAATGCAAGGTTATTCCCCAAAATTGATTAATGAATTAATTTATTAATTGATTTCCCTTTAAACCCTACATCATGGTGGTTTTATTATTTATCATACCAGATGAGACCACTTAGGACGTGGTTAGATGTTGATTCCCTTGTCCCATGGCGGACTTTATAATCTAATATCATCTACCCATTACGTCTTCAGGCCTTACCCTTTATAGAAATATCTAAGAAGGATTTAGAAACATTTGGTCCAATTATATGTCAGTCTATTAAAACCTGGAAAACAGCTTCATATTATTAGATTATGGGAGCTTCATATTCTTATAGCAATTCTACTCCCATTTGGCACAATAATAATCTTTGTACTGGGATTATTTATATCAACTTTCCTTGATTTTAAGCAAAAATAAAATATAGCTGCAAGCAGAGATGGCGGCTATGGAAGCATATGTGTAGCAATATTTGAAACGGCAATGCAATATTTAAAATGACAATGCAATATTCAAAATGGCAATGTATTTCTCATTTAAATTAGCATTTTCCATTAAACCACATGTGCAAAGTTTGGTGCAAAAGTAAAATGAAAATAAAATAATATTTACATTTCCCATTTACAACAGTAATCTTAATATGTAAATTGAATATTAATTTGAATGCTGTATAAGTTGCAAAATTTAAATTTAAATGTATAACCCTAATTGATTTAAAATATGTGTAACATGTCCAAGCACAAGTAGTAGCAAAATTATAATTTAAATGGAGATGTGTGAGAGCGTGAAGAGAGAACTAGTGGTGTTTGAGAAGATTTGTATGCGTATGTAGTGTTTTGCAGAATTATCAGCCTTAACAGGCCATGGTCACGTGGGCCTTCACATTTTGCGCACGTCTATTTGTGGTATTACGGTACAGATACATGAAGCAGACAAAAAGCTGACAAAGATATATCTTTCAGCGGTTATGAATTAAATGTGTCCAATAAAATTGTTTAAAATCAACACTTCTTTTATAAAGAACACTCATTTCTCAAGTGTTGAGTGTAGTTCTGAGACCTACATACACATACAAATCTTCTCAAACACCACTATTTCTCTCTCCACTTGCTCCACTTCATATCTCCAGCCGTTATGTTTCGAATGATCTAAACTAAGACGCTTCCGTCTTGAAGCAATGATTGACGGAGGGTGGGTGTGGTCAGCTCGGAATGCATTTTCAAAGCCGCATTGAATTTTGCAACAAATATCCCGCGGCGTCATGATGAAAATGCAACCGTAAGTGTCCAAACTGGTAGTCTAAATGCATTTTGGACAAATAACATTTAAATGATCATTTTGCTACTATTTCTGCTTGGACATGTTACACATATCAAATCAATTAGGGTTATACATTTTCATTTTGCAACTTATACAGCATTCAAATTAATAATACATTTACATATAAGGGTTACTGTTGTAAATGGGAAATGTAAATAATATTTTTTCATTTTCATTTTGCACCAAACTTTGCTCATGTACGTTAATGGAAATGTCAATAAAAAAAAAAACGTTGCCATTTTGAATATTGCATTGTCATTTTGAATATTGCATTGCAAATTGAAAATTGCTACATATATGCTTCCATAGATGGCCCGTGCCATCAGTGCAACCACCACCCCAGTGGCATCAGGAAAACTGTGATCTAGTGGCCACATGCAATTAAAAAAAAAAAAAACACCTTAACATTACAAAACTTCTACATTTTCTCTGTTAGCAGAAGTTAATGCATTGTTAATTAACAAATACCATGACCATTTTGAGTAACCAACATCATCAAATTTTAATGAATGTTGTGAAAATAATCTGTTCATTGTTAGTACATGTTAGTTAATGCTTTTATAATGTAAACAAATGAGACCTTATTATAAAGCATTACTAAAACCTTGAATAATTCATGAGCATTTTTAATTATTTTATTGCATTTGTAAAAAATTGTTAGCTGCGTTACAGCTTAGCTTTCATCTATGAGCTTGAACCGTTTATGGTTACATTTATGAGATTTAGTAAATTCAAATGAATATTATAAAAGAATAAAAGCCTAAGAAATTGAAGAAAACTTGTAATGCAAAATGTAAACAAATAAATAAATATTAAATGCTAGTTCATTTTTTTTCCTAGTGAGTAAAGTTATGTTTAAAATAAAGTATTTTTTATGCATTTGTAACTGCAGGTTAAATGCATTCATGTCTCATATCTGAGATCAATCAATCTTTATTTACATAGCGCTTTTAACAAAACATATTGTGTCAGCACTGAACAGTATCAAATTGAAGAATAGTGTCAGTAATGTATAATCACAAGATTAAACAGTCAATTTTTAACTAAAGGCATTTCATTATTGAATGCAGACACATCATTGTCTAGATCAGATCAATTTCAATAGGATCTTTGTAACCAAACTGAAAAAACCTTAAGAAACAGGGGGCTAGTTCTCCTCTGAAACTGTGTAAATACCTCTAAATATCACTTCAGAAGCAGATTCTACAAATGTTTTCTTAAGTTTGAATGACAGAGATGCTTCCTCAAAATACACAAAATAGGAAAAACATTTCATTAAAACTAAAAACTTAAATCTTGCTACTCTGTGTATAAATTTGTATATATTTATTCGCTGCTTTTCCATTTAGCATTCTTTTTTATTTTGAATTTGGGTTAACTAGTCGAGTAGACATTTTCAGCATGGTTTTGGATAAACATTCATAAGTTGATCTAAATATTGTTATCAACCAATACTTTTATTTATATAGCACTTTAACCCTCTGGGGTCTGAGGTGATTTTGGGGCCCTGATCTTTGGACATGCTCTGATATTTGTGCTTTCGTTCAGCTACTTATGAGCAATTCCATGCAAATGTCAACCCTGCCATGAAAAAATAAAGTTTTTACCAAAATAACAAAACCCTTTTAAAGTTGTCCTTTAAGGTCTGTATTTTATTGTATTGATGTGCTGTCATAGAAATTTTAAGGAAATTGCTTTGTTTATTCACCACATAAGAGGTTTGCACAGATAGTAAAGTTACATTTTCAATCAACCATATCAAAGACTCTCTTTTTTATACTTTATGTTAACAGTAAGCATTTTGCAGAAAGATGGGGGCATGCTTCAGAAATACACTCACTTTATTATAACAGTACTGCCTTGTACATTTATAAGTGATATATCTAGGAAGTCATGACGCTTCAGTGCCGTGTCACATCCGTAATGATTTAAATATTAAGTTTATACTGTATAATAAGTATTAATGCAAATAATGAAAACTTTATATACAAAGCCAAAATATGTCCATGCTAAATGTGATGGACAATTCATCTTACTTATTTGCTCTAAACAACCTTAATTATGCGTTACGGACGTATGCGTTACGGACGTGACCGTTACGAACGTGACCATTACGGACGCTTTATGTGGTGACCAGCTCATATTTGTTCGCATATATGCGTTTGCCGGCCCCAAGGGGTTAAAACTGCAACAGTTACACCTATCATTTACACTACTCCTGCGATTTCCACCCTCGAAAACAGACATTTTTGAAAATGCTGCAGACCCCATTTAAGTTTTCTGGGTCAAGCTTGGCTCCTCCTGCTCCAAGCCTCTCTTGTCTCCTGCCTAGCTCTATCCTCCTATGTTGCCCCCCTGGACTGTGTCTGCCAGCCCCTTCCCTTCCGGCAATATATCAGGATTCTGGAATGTCTGTCTGTTTCTGTTCATATTTGTCCTTATTTATTCATGTTCCTGTCCTTATTTAGTTTCTTTCCTTATTAACTCTGTGCACCTGTTTTCGCCAATTACCCGATGCATTTAAATTCTTGTCTGTACGTTTCTCCCCTGTTCGGGTCTACTTGTTGTTTCTATAGGCCCTTTTCACAATTACATCAGCTAACTTCCCCTTTTTCGCAAAGCAGTGTCTCTGTACTTCCATTATACCTTTAGACTAGAGACTTCTCAGGAAATTGTGGGAACAACTTGAAACATACAGACAATAAGATTTAAGACTAATAATGCTAATGTACTTATAGTTGGTTCTTTTGTGAATGTTATTCTACATATTTGCTTTAGATCAGATTAGACTCAGGATTAGAAAGCAGGATTTGCTTTCATATTTGTATAGTAACATTTACATCTCCACACATCTGCATTTGATAAATAAATAGTTTAATTCTTGTCATTATACATTACCATTGATAATGTTCAGTGCTTTGCTAAAATCTGTATTGTTAAAAGCTCTATATAAATAAAGTGACTTGACGAAATATATAGCCTACTTAAAACATGTTCACTTGTTATTTTGGCTTATTCCCTGCGTAATTTCTTAATTAAAAAATTGTTTTTAGCTGTTAAAATCGTATGTGAATACACTGTGTAAATTCTCTAAATATTTACATGCAAGTGTTGAAACAATGACATATTGAAACAATGTAGGGATCACTATCAAGTTGTAGGAAACTTAAATTCTTCAGTTTAATTTATATTTACATGTACACTCCCGAACATCCAATGGGCTGCCCGTGAAGACACAGGTATTACAAATTACAAATATTATCATGTTTATCAAAATAAAGTGAAAACCTATAGAATCTATTTTACGGATATTTTAAGATTATGTTGAATATTATTTTTGTTGATACAGACGCTATATTAAAGCCGTACATAAATTGCTGAATGAAAAGTCTTTCTGTTACCACATGCAAATATCTAAAACTTTTTTGACAAAAATATATAATAAAAAAAAAACAAAAAAAAACAAACAGCAAACAGTGTGCGAGAATCATGGAAATCAGAAAGTATGACTTCAGTGTTCTGTTCACAACTCAAAACTTTATGCTGGTAGCGACAGTGTGTTACTACTTTTCTTTATCAAAGACTGTGACTGTTACTTCTCATACATATCATTCTTCCCGCAGCAGCGTAACGTGCATAATTAATAATGTCACAGACTAAATCTGTTTTAAAGACAAAATTAAAATAGTTTCTAATTACAACACTGAAATAAAAAAGGATGTACAAATATTAGAAATCGTGAATATAAATAATTGGTAAATGACGTAAAAATCTGCAAATTTCAAATCATCTCAGCTGTATTAAGCAAAGTACAAGGAACTTCTTGGCCTAATTGCCAACAAGTGGTTGGTAATCATTTAAAGTGTAAAAAGATTTAGTATGACCACTTTTACATTCATTTTGATAAGTACAGGTTAGAACAGGCATTTCATCAGTTTCATTTTTAATTTTAAGCAGACACCAAAATGATCTCGAACTTTCAATACGAGGACCCTAGTAATTTATACACTAGATCACTTGCCTTTGTACCCCTTCAGCTTGCTCCTGGGTAAATCCTTTTAAGTCTGCAAGTGTTGGGTCTTGTTTCTGTGTCCCATGCCGGGTTTGGGATACAGGGTCAGTTCCATTTGATGCCTTACTGCAAAATGCACTGCTGTTCCCTGTCGAAGTGCCATTCCTCTGCAAGGCTTCCAACAATACTGTAAACAAAACACAATTAGTAAATTTTTGTCAAATAGCAGATTTGAATGCATCTTTTTTTTTTTTTTTTACAGTTCTTAGAACATAAATTTGTTATGTTTTACACAAAAGATCTGAAATCTCAAATTCTTGGCAATGGTCAGTTTTTACTCAATCTTCAAATATCCAGCTGGCGCCTTGATTTCAATTTGACATCAAATATTAGTCAAGCTTTGATCAAGATTCTGTATAGCAATATTTGAAGTTCAGCTTGGACAACAACTTCTGCTGGTAGTTAACTGGGTAAAAAAGGAAGTTATCCCACACTAAAATTGGTTTAATATATATTTAGGTCAACATGTTTGACGTTGACTTTACACCAGAACAACATCACATTTTAAGCATCAAGCTGATGTCATATTGACATTACATTGACATCAATGATTCATTTATTTATTTAGGATTTAGAAAAAAAAAAAAAGTTCTGGTCAGATATTCATTCCTCCCTTCAAATTATTACTTTTAATATCATATCATAATATCATATCAAGCATTCTTTGTTGAATTAATAGACATGATAGATATAAATATTCTCGCTCCTCACACGCACACAGTGAAGGTGCAGCAGTGCAGCGGGACTCTGTCAGCAACCATCATGGATAAAACAAAAAGTAGGTACAATGTTTATTTACTGAACCATTTCTTCTGGCATTTGGAACTTTTGTTTCAGACGTCGTTGTTTAGATCATTATTAAGATTGACATTAATTTGACGTTAATGTCCTCTCGAGACATGACTGTGCCAGTTGTAACTGTGACCATACTTTCACAACAGACATGACTTGGGCGCGCTATTCGCGGATAGTTGGACACTTGAACATTTTGAGTTTACTCGCTTTATTCGCGTGTAAAAATTAACTTCACAACAGATCCAAATTCGCGTCATGAGAGGGGCTTCTGCCAGGCGGCTCCAGCCTCGTGCATTGGTGGGAAAATTGCTCAATTTAAAAAATATCGTTGTTATTGTGCCAGGAAATTTTGCAGTTTTAAAGATTATTTAATGCAGTTTTAAAGATTATTTTAGGCGGGAATGTAGTTGTTTAAAACACAAATATGCGGTTTCCTAAAAAAGAGAGCCTACTTAAAAGTTTGCTTCGCCAATTTCGGAGCCGTGAGCGCCACACGAACACCGGGTGCTCAGTGCTCATGTATCCACCGGGGGCAGCCTCACTGCAGCTAGTAATTCTGACACTTGCCGCTGCCTCCTGATGTCTTTAGTGGTTAAACATGAGGTAAAATTCATTTTGAATATATCTAATAGGCAAACTGTGATTTAATGAATCTATTATTTATTTCCTTTTTATTCCTGTTTCTATGAAAATAAGATGTATCATACAGCGACAATGATTTTTATCCTCCTTTGTTTCGTAATTCTGCCTCAGCTTGCTACGTAGTAATGGCGTCACTACTAGAGCAAGCTCCTGACTGGTGAACGCGGTGCAAATTTTCACCAAAGTTCAGATTTTTCAACTTCAGCGATTCGCGCGAATGCACTTGTAGCTCCAGTCAGATTTAATTTTTTCATGTTTTTTGTTTCTCTTAGCAGATAATCAAAAAGTGTTGTGAGCTGCTGATAAGGGAAAGCCAAAAAAGTAAAAACTGCATTATTTAACGTTAAAGATGACAGGTATTGTCTGTCAGCTTCAGCAATCATTCTAATATGCACATTTATTATGAAGGCTGGAAACAGTTGTGCTGCTTAATATATATATTTAAACCTGTGATCCATTTTTCAGGATTCTTAGTGAATAAAACTTTTAAAAGAACAGCATTTTTTTAAATATAATTTTTTTCTAACAATATACATTATCGTTCAAAAATATAATTTTACATAACATGTTCTTTTTAATATCTTATTTATCAAAGAATCCTGAAAAAGTATCACAAGTTTCAAAAAAGATTGTTGCCAGCATAGATAATTCTAATAGAGAATTAGAGAACTATTTATCAATATCAGAAGCAAATATGTATGTCATGTTTTCCTTTATGCATTCTATATGTTGGTGTTTGTGATAGTGGGTTACCAAGTAACTTCGTACATCACGTGAGCATGTTATTGGGTGAATGAAGTTTAATAGGTATCCTATGTATTAATTATAGGCAAGTTTAGTGTGTAACGAACGCGCAGAAGATGGGGAATCTCTTTTTACGAACGGGTATTCGATATCTTTAATCAAGAAGAAGTTATAACGCATCATAAAAGTTTATAGCCTTGAAGCCTTCAACATCAACTCGCAACTAACTTCTAAGAACTGCGTGCAAGGACATCAGAAAGCCAACTCTCCAACCAGAGTGCCCGAAACCAAGGAAGACGACAGCTCAGGGCGGTAAACACAACAGTTTCCTCTACTCGCTGAATGATAAAAATTTAACTTAAGGCTATAAGCTAAACTGGTTGGTTTCTCACTGGTTATGGTTCTAGAAACTAGCAGCAAGTGTTTTGAATTTCAGCAAAGCTCATAACTTGACAAGTTTAGACTGCGTGGGAATGCGTGTGTTTACGTAATCCTAGGTAGTGTTTGTACAGTAGATTAGTTGACAATAAAAGTGTATTCTCATTAAGAAACATCTGCTTTGTGTATTGTGTTTTGGAAGAGTCAAACATTGCTCATAAATCCGAGCTACCCTGCTCTTAGAGCGGAAACACTAAACTTTTGTTTTGATTCGCTGATCACGGGTCAAGCAAACTGTTTTAAAATATGCTTATTGTGTCAAACACTGGACGTATTGGTCAATAGTGTATTTCATATTTCAAAATTCAAGATAACTATATCTGGAGATTCATTTACATAGATTAA
Organism: Enteromius unitaeniatus; assembly: GCA_032359435.1. Classification (NCBI taxonomy): domain Eukaryota; kingdom Metazoa; phylum Chordata; class Actinopteri; order Cypriniformes; family Cyprinidae; genus Enteromius; species Enteromius unitaeniatus. The sequence goes on along the minus strand of JAUMHI010000590.1, from coordinate 2,476 downwards.
CCAAAGAATTTAAACGTAAAGTTATTCCCCAAAGTTAATTAATTTAAATATTAATTTCCTTAATTTGCCTTACATGTGTTTAAGCTCAACAGAGTTAATAAATTGGGAGTTGACATGCTTTGTTGTTGATTGTGATTCTCAAGAAAAGGTGTACATTTAAAATGAAACGTGCAGTACTAATTTAGGAAAAAGTGAAATTGCCTAATTTATGTGATAAAATGTTAATGGTATGAATGTCACTGGGTATGCTTATAATTATGAACTAATGAAACATTCATTTTTAAATGCATATTTAGCATATTTTCTTTTCTTTTTAGGGTAATAGTTCACCCAAATATGAAAAAAACAGCAGAATGAACTAATTTAAACCCTCCAACTCATGACAATGAGCAAACCAACAGATTATTACTCTCAGCAGAAGAATAGGACACAGAGGTAGGTAAAATACAAAACGGTTTTATTTAACTGATATGGAGAAAAGTCCAGGTACGTGTAGAGAGTCCAGGTAAGTGCAAAGATCAGAGAGTCCAGGTGAGTGCAAAATGAGGGGAATGGGTTGCCAGGAGCTGTCAGTATAACCAGGAGACCTGAGGTGTGAGGAACAAAGGGGCCTAGGAGTGGTGGTGATCAATGATGCTATTGCTTGAGGTAAGCAAGAGGTAAGTAAGCACAGAGTAGTCAGGCACATGACTCGGGTTAGTATGAGTGCAGGGATATAGTGCTCTTGATTGGCCGTAACAGGTGTAGGTGATCAGTATTCAGGTGACTGATTAGCTGGTGACCGAGATGATGACGGGGCGGTGACTGTGAATCCCTAACAGTATTCCCTCCTCCAGGAGCAGCTCCCGACACCCTGCTCCGGCAACAGGGTCGGCCTCAAGCCCTGGGAATGGGCCGGTCTGGGTGGCTTTGGTGGAAGTTGGTGAGAAGGGAAGGGTCCAATACATCATCTCGGGCCACCCAGTATCTTTCCACCGGCCCAAATCCCTCCCAATCCACGAAGTTATAGAGTCGTCCTCCAATTGCCGGGAGTCAAGGGTGTCTCAGAGTCTGTATAAATGTCTACAATGTCAGGAGGAGAAGGTACTGCTGGTAACGCTTAGTGGGGTTTTAGTAAGGAGACATGGAATGCAGCATGTCTAAAATCATTATCAAACAGCTTGGTGATAATGATGTTAACAACTGTTGCCGCAACTATAAGAAAATTAAAGAAATTCAAGATGACTGTCAATCTCCCTCAGACTAGGGCTCCATGCAAGATCTGACCTTGTGGAATATCAATGATCCTGAGTAAGGTGAGTGATCAGCCTACAACTACATGGGAAGACATGGTCAATGACCTAAAAGAGAGCTAGAACCACAGTCTAAGCAGTTACCTTTAGTAACACACTACACTGCCATGGATTAAAATCCTGTGCAGGGTCCCTCTGCACAAGCCAGCACATGTCCAGGACCATCTGAAGTTTGGGCCTAAAGAAACCATCTGGATGAACCAGAGGACGCATAGGAGAAGATCATGTGGCCAGATGAGACCAAAATAGAACTTTTTGGTATAAACTTCTCCTTCCTCCAAACGCTGCAAGTGGAGGATGACTACAACCCAAGAACACCCACCCAACCGAGAAACATGGGAGGTGGAAACATCATGCTTTTCGGGTGCTTTTATGCAAAGAGGACAGGATGACTGCACCGCATTGAGGGGAGGATGCATAGTGATGGGGCTATGTATCGCAAGATTTTGGCCAATAACCAAAATGGGGGGATGGGGTTTTCTAGCATGACAATGACCCAAAACACATAGCCAGGGCAACTAAGAAGTGGCTCTGTAAGAAGCTTTTCAAGGTCCTGGAGAGACCTAGCCAGTCTCCAGACCTAAAGCCAATAGAAAATCTATGGAGGGAGCTTAACTATAATTTTCTGTAAACTTTCGATACTTAGCACTCCCAGATACTCAAAGTCCTTTTTTTCTGTCATTCTTTTTCTCCTTTATTACATTATATTTGCTTATATGTTTTAAAGCTATATTTAGGCCTACTTGGAGTTCTTAACAATACTTAATTACACATAATAAAAGAATGATATAACATATAACATCATTATTTTAAAAAGTAGCCTGCTTATATAATAAAAAAAAATGCTCCAAATAAATTTTATATAATCTATATCGAATTTAATCAAATCATAATCGAATTGTGAAACTATATTCGAGACATCAGTTTACAGCAGACTCACTCATTAGACTTCGGAGTTTCCTTGTCTATCACCTCCGAGTAGTGACTGTTCAACATCTTTAGAGGATATTAATTCTATTGAATCACATCGGACTGTTTTTAGAGGTAAATCTACTTTTGTTCCGTTTAGGAATAGAAACCCATCTTTGGATACCTATTGCAGGACAGAAACACTGTAAACATAGGCTATTTTAATTTCTTCCACTCCACAATAAATCCTTTCAATTTATCAGTATTTAGAAAAG
>JAUMHI010000589.1:0-10979 GCA_032359435.1 Enteromius unitaeniatus | reverse complement strand
TGCATGCACAACAAATCCTTCAAATGAGCTATTATCAGCCAGTCGTCGAGATAGTTGAAGATACGCGTGCCCATCTGCCGCAGGGAGAGGGCACCCTCCGCGAGCTTTGTGAAGACTTGGGGAGAGAGGGACAGGCCAAAGGGTAAGACTCTGTACTGATATGCTCGACCCTCGAACAGAAACCGCAGAAGGGGTCTGTGTCGAGGCAGAATCGAGACATGAAAGTACGTGTCCTTCAGGTCGATGGCTGCTAATAAATCCAGGCTCAGAATGCATGTTAGTATGAGCTTCGGAATGAGCATTTTGAACGGCATTTTGAGAAGAGACCGATTCAAAGTTCTGAGATCCAGGATCGGTCTCAACCCACCACTCTTTTTGAGCACGATGAAGTAAGGGCTGTAAAACCCTGACCTCATCTCGGCTGGAGAGACAGGCTCGATTGCTTCCTTCGCCAGTAGGACAGCAATCTCCGTGCGCAGCTTGGCTCTCTAGGCGGGCCAAGGTAGAGAGAATGCCGCGGTACCGGGGTGGGCGCCTGGTGAACTGGATCGCATAGCCGAGGCATATCGTCCATATCAACCACTGCGAGGGGCTAGGTAGTGCTATCCAGGCTCCGAGCCGCGTCGCTAGGGGTATCAAGGGAATGTTCACCACCATGCCAGCAGTGGGGCAGCCCATAGCGGGACAGGGACAGGGACTGTTCGCCTGGCTGCATTAAGCAGCGCCTACCTGTCTCCCTGGATCCTGCGCTGGCGACACAGTGTCCCGGGTCAGCATCTGAGGAGACAAAAAAGTTTGTGTTAGATGGGGACCTATGGGCACTGGGCCTGGAGGTGATGATATTTTTGTTAAGACTGGCTCTCTCTGTGTATACAGAAGCTCCTGGCCCTCCTCCAGGAGTGGGGACGGAGATGTCATCAATGTCACCCGAAGAGCAGTCCTCATCACCTCCGGACTGCCTGTGTCAGGAATGCTTCCCGCCCCTCCGGGTGTAAAAGGCCAGTCCACAAGCAGCAGACGGCGCCCCTCGCCCACAGTCAGCTCGACGACGGACTGTCGGTTGGGCATCGGCGGGGGTCGGAGCAGGATTCCTGGGTGCCACGGGGGGGACGCCAGACAGAGGTTGTGCACTCGGGGACGAGGCAGGATGTGAGACATCGTCAGGTCTGCTGCTGAACTGTGGAGAACTGCTGGGCTAAGTCCTTGACAGTGTCACCGAATAGGCCGGCCTGGAAGATAGGGGCGTCGAAAAAGCGTACATCCTCGGCGGCCGACACCTGCGTCAGGCTCAGCCATTGAAGTCACTCCTGGACCACCATGGTGGACATCACCTGGCCAAGGGCAGGTCCGAAGAGCGAGGTCAGTCGCAGCACGGAGTTCCTGCATTCCCCTTCTGGTCCGGCCCACTCTCGTGCAGGAGCTGCAACACCTTAGTCTGGTAGACCTGGAGTGTTGCGAGCACGTGCATGGTGGTGGCAGCCTGCCCGGCGGTGTAGTAGACATCGCCGGCGAGAGTGGACGATAGCCTACATGCCTCGGACGGGAGGTGCGGATGCTCACCACAGGCGAAGGCACTGTGCAGGGCATAAGTGCACTGTCACAGAGCGCTCAACATGAGGGATCGCCGCATATCCCCTGGCTCCACCTAAGGGGCTCGCCACGACCTGGAAAGCTCTTCGTGCACCTCCGGGAAAATGGTACTGGGAGAGAGCCCGGCGGAGCCGCATTTCTAACCCCCAGAAACCAATCATCCAGCCACGAAGGGTTGGCTGAAGGCTCATGCGGCACCTCCAAACCGGGAGGACCACGGGACTACATGTTGCATCAGAAGTCCGCACGGCTGTTACCCCAGACAAAATATTCAGAACACTCACCTGGATATCCCCCAGGTGCCTCACCGTGGCGTGGGAAGGACGCGAGGGGAGCCGTCTCGCGAGCGAGAGGCGGGACTTCGATTTAGCCATGATCATACGCTCGCAATGAACGCAATGACCATTCACAAAAGCTGCCTCAGCGTGTGCTCGACCCAGACACACGAGACAGCGATCATGCCCATCCGAAGAGGTGAGGAAACTCCCGCACCCAGAAGCGCACGATCGGCTCGACATTCTGGAGAACGCATCACCAACCATGGGAAAAATTCGCTCTTTCTCCTGGTTGCCCAGGGAAGACCTATCATGTGCACTCAAAAAGGTCTCTGCTCGCTGGATTTGCAAGATGACTGGCACATACAGCCTTTAAAAAGGCTACCAGCCCACAGGATCCGCTGACAGCCGCCCAGACAAAACGCTGTCAGACGAGAGAGCAGGAAAGCAGAAACTCTTGAAATCAGGACTCTTCTTCGATCGTTCTCCAGAACTCGCAGAGGGGTCTTTTGTAGCAGCTCAGAACGGCTTTGGCTCTGAAGCGAAAATCTGCATGTGCATTCCCCTCGTGAGGTGCACCTGAGCGCAATCAAATGCACGCCAATATTCATTGGCCTTTTGTTTAAAGCTCAAAGGCAATCTGGTCTCTCTGGCGAGTTCCCATATGTAACGTTGAAGTGATTCGACTGAAAGGATAACAAGCAATTCCTGTGTCCCGTGCTCGGCAAACAGGCTTCAACGTCAACACAGGATTTAGCTCACCTAAATCTGCACGTTTACAAGGCCAAAAATGATGTCATGCATATTGATAAGGATGAGTCAACATGCAGCATTTCTCCCTGCTGTCATTAAGCAGATCTGCGCTTTCTTCTCTCTTCCCTCCCTACATTCTATCCTATAGAGAAACTGAGTCAGAGATACTGTAATAAGAAACATAGAGAATGCTACCTTTTTAAATGACATTTCTTTATTCCTTTAATTACAAAAATATCTGTAAGTGTCATTTAAGGAATGACATACTGGTAATGATTCTTTCCTCCAATGCACTATTATAGCAAAAATAAATACACCACTATTTAAGCATTGGTTTAAATTAACCTTTAATAAATGAGCTGTTTTATTGTTGGACAGAGATTTTCCATTTACAAGTCTTTGTAAAAAGTATGACATATGATGGCTAGAAATCACTAAAGCATATAAATGTGTTAATTACTTTTACTTCAAATGCAGATACCATGTATTACATGAATGAATGGAGTCAACTAATAAATCACCATCTAATTATTATTTAGTCAAAGAGTGAGACATCGTTATTAATTTTTTCTGATAATTAATTAGACAAAGACAGAGACAGAAATACATAGCCTTCATTCCTACAGATTTCTGCCATGATGGTCCACGTGGGGTTTAATTCAATGCATAAGTCACATTCATTAAGTCACAAGACCCAGCCTTCCCTGTGATTTTTAATTAGCTGGCAGATAGTGGCTCATCTGAGGGAAGACTCCAATAGGAAACGATTCTTCCCATGTAATCTCTTTCTGATAAGGATGTTGGGCACCATCAAATTGATCTTTTGCCCTTGAGATAAGGAGTGTATTTCATTAAAGGGCATTTTTATAATTCTTTAACGGGCTGATTTTGTGATATGATGGGCATTCCACTGCTAACAAAAATGAACGCAGATGGCAACCAGGTCAAGACGGAATATTTTCACAAATTTGAAAAGCAAAACTAAGGACTGAAATGTCCTCAAAAGACTTCATTAAGAGCAAACCTTAATCAGTTAAAGCAAAATATCACTGTTGAACAGGAATAAAAAACAAATGTATTCTTATTTTCCCATACTGTATAGAATGACTGTCTGTATCTGTGAATAAAGTGTTCTGTTAGACACGTATATCTGATTCAGAAGTGTCAGACTCTAGGTTTTTTCTAAGACTAAGACTTCTTAGTTTCTTCTGTCAGTTGAGCTGGATATAATGGAGGCTCATGCAAGATATCAGTGTGTGTGTAAGCACATATCAACCTTACCAAAAGTAATGTATGTGCAATAATATTGGAATTTCCAAAATCACTCAACCAACCATGAATCAAAATGCTGCACTGAAAATCCAAGACACCTACTTAACACAGATGGATCCATGACTGTATACTTTATGCACTGCTGTATGCTTGCTGTGAACCTGATGCATTAATAGCAAGAGAACCAGTATGGTTTCAAGTAAGTAAGAGTAAAGAACAGTGTTCGAGAGCTATTATGATTTATCAAAGTATATCAGTGTATCGTAAGTATGTAAAAGATAGTAATATTGTGAAATATTATTACAATTTTAAAATGTAATTTATTCCTGTGATGAAAGCTCCCTCTGCTTCCTCTCTGGTGACTTCCTGTTTGGCAGCCATTTAAGCTGGGCTCTGACAAACAGAAGTCGCAAAGCATTGTTTTGCATTATTTGTTCATATTCATGTTCATTGTGATTGTTTTGTTTTTATTGCCTTGTTTATTTTGTTACTTTGGACTGCTCTCTTGGATTTAGACCTTGGACTGTTGCCTTGAACATTTTGCTGCCTGCCCTGACCATTGCTTGTCTGGTGTTTGGACCTTGCCTGTTTGACCACGTTGTATTTCCATGAAGCTTGCATTTGGATCAATCTCCATCGTCACATTGCGTCCTCCATTACAATAATAATTAATTACTAAATATTATTAACATTTTAGGATTATAGAGAGAAGAACAATTTGAAAGTGATAGAAACAATCACATTTAGTAATTAAACAGCTGTTGAATCATTACATAAATGCAAAAGTCAAGGAACTTAATGTTCCCTACAACAACATGATATGGTTTAAAGGACTTGGTTTTATTTTACAAAAGACCGTAGGCTATTTTGAAAAATAAAAGCAAAGATGTTATACTAAGTGCATTCTGGAGAATGCCTTTGGGTAACACTTGGTGGAATCTGGCACTTGCCTGAGAAAGATGCTTGCTGGGTAGGAGCAGATTAGTAAGGGTAATGTAGCTTGTAAAATGCCAGATATATTGATGGCCCCTTCAGATCTGGCAAGGTAGCACTGGCCAATGAGCTGCACAAAGACGTTTTTTAAGACAGGGCTTGATCATCTAAAAATAGCGATCCACTGGATAAAAAGAGAACGGCCAGTCCACAAAACAAGAAGAGGGGATGAATGATTTACTGGCATCACGCCATACTTCATGGTAGGAAATTAAACTCATTTCATGCTTTGTGAACAGTTGAATAAACTGGATCTCATTGGGGGTCACCTGGGACAAGGGCGTCTCAAAGTTGATTAGTATAATAATGACAACCAAAGGTCATATTAAAGCATTTCACAGTGGCACACTTGGTAAGTACTCTGAAATGTTGAAGAACCAACCTGGTCTCATAAAAATATGTACCTCTGTGCACTTTTTTTGTATCACCATTTTTTACGTACCTTACTGCACGATACGCCACAGTTTCAAAGAGAAATGTCCACTGAGTGGCGCTAAAATATAGGTTCGCACATTTTTATTTAGTTGCTTTAGGTATGTTTGCAGTGGTTCAGAACAGAAATATTGTGACTGACTATTACTAAAAGTTAATGCTCTATCATTTTGGAAATATGCCCTACTCCAAATCCAACCATAAACTTATAAAGAATAGTTTGCAAAATTTCTTTGTTCTATCGAACAAAAAGGCAACATTTTGAAGAAAGTTTGTAACCAGGGTAAATGATGACAGAATTTTAATTTTTTGGGTGAACTAGTTCTTTAACAAATGCAAACTATGCTGTTTCAACTTCCTTTTACACCGAATTTAACTTTTTTGTCAAACTGTAGTTAAACAGGATCAAACCAGAACTCTCTCAGGTACATCTCTGTACTCCGTGAGCTACTGAACAAATTTACCATCTATAAAACTCATTATGAAGCTGGATATGTATGATGCCTACATTCAAAAGCATCGGTTTTCAAATATGCCAGCATATTATTGTTTGGAAGTATTAGGTGTCTGAGTAAAAAAAGTGCACCAAGGTTTATGCCATGAGACCAGGTTGAAGTCTGAACAACACTGAAGATCATTGTCTTTTACTTTATATACACATATCCACACATATTTCAAAATATATTTTTTGTGTTTTACACTGTAGAAAACCGCACATGATACAAATAAAATGCCAGATGATTGTGAAAATGTAACAAGACATCAACGTCACTTTCAAAGGTTGTATTTCTGTTGAGTTCAAAGTGTTGTATTTTTAATTGATTCTAATATGGCTGATATTATCTCCAACCGTTTCAGAACAGAATCTTGTTTTGGTTCCTCTTTGTCACTTTTTTAAGGTGACCAATTCTCACCATTTACTATGATCTTTGCCTCATCTTAAACTCATACTTTATTAAGGTATGAACACAAACACAAACACAAACACTCAATGCATGACTCTCCTCAGACATTCTGCAGTCTAAAGTGGTGTTTAGGGCTTTGTCACAGGGTCCAAAAAACATTCCCAGTTACCCACCCACTGACGGCAGTCTTATATTCACTTGCTGAAAATGCCTGGTAAGTTTAAAGAAAATTGCAGCTACTGCCAAATAAATGCCTGTGCTGATCGTTGGTAAAGGAATAAGATGTCAATGTTGTTTTGTGGTCGTTTCACTGAAAGTCATGGAACAAACAGGCCTACTTTCAGTGCTGCTCCTTTTTTTTTGCTTGAATATCTCTAAACACTGACCAAAAATAGTATTATTACTGTTTCAAACAAACATCTGTCCTTTGGTCTATGTAGATTCATTACTCCTTAGTCGGGAAAGAGACAAATTGTACATTAGCGTTATAGTACAGCACAACAAAAAGGAGAAAGCCACATGACAGCATTTGTTGTCTTTCAAACATTTCTCATTTAGTGTCAATATTACCTCTGTTTTCTTTTTGTCTTTCCCATCTTCAGAACTGCTTTCCTTTGGGCAGGCCCTGGATGTCTTTCAAAATGTGGTGCTAGTTTGAGATGAGTGAATATTTCAACAAACCACATTTAGTCACCACAAAGTTAGATTACAAGTACATCAGAATGCACTAAACAGATTCTCACAAGTGAGATCATAAATTATAAGACTGGTTTGCTGATATTTAGATTTCAAGGGTCTGGTACCTTTCATTGTGTAAAGCCTTACAAAGTGGTTTGTAGTATACCATCAGTGTCCTTAAGACTCAAAGTGAAGATACTCTGTGACTTCTTTTATTTCATTGTCTTTGTCTAATTAACAGCTATCCCTCTTTTTAAATCCTCAAATGGCTTAATATTTTTGAATTCACAACCTCTAAAAAGTTCTAAATGTCCCAACCAAAAATAGACCTTCTTCCGTTCTTATTAAGTAAAAGCTCCTAGCACTCCAAAGCTGGGGTTCAATGTCATAGTGGCTTTGATGGGGCTTAAACAGGGCTTAGGCAGTGCTTAATTACTAATGAGCTCTTTGAAACCTGCTGACTCCCTTGCACTAAAAGGCCATGGTTTAGATCAGAGGTGGCATGGTTTTAATGGATTGGTATATATTTATCTGAATATATTCACACTGTATTAATATTTACAGTTAATATCGAGCAGACTGATGGTATATGATGATAGAGATATGCACAGATATGACATGCTATGAGATGTTATGTAGAGACCTACATCACTGCTCCAACATTAAAAAAATCTGATGAAATCCATGCAATATAAATAATATAGATCATAATATAATAATATAGGCCTACTTCATGCCACAAATCCCACAAAATGGGATAATTGTTGTTGTTTTTAAACCCATGTTAGGGCTAAAATTATATAATGCACTTGTTTTTAGTACTAAAAAAAGTATTTAAATTGGTGGCTTTTAACCACAATCACAACTGCATTTTTCTTGCCTCATTTTTCTTCTTCTTTGCCTTAATTATGATTGATATTGTTAGGAGCCTTACTTTTATTTAAAGAACTTATTATAAAAGCATATTTTCTTTCAGACAAGAATGGCTAGCGTGGAGCTACATCTTGGCAGAGCAACATCTTCATTCCTTGTTCTCGTTTCTACATTTCTCAGCGGGATGATCAGGACAGTCTGCCAACTCTAAAACTGTCATAAGTTGTTAAAAAAAACAATAATAATAACAACAGAGGCAATGATTAAAGATAATCCTAATCCACATGCACATGATTTAATATGCATTCCCCAAACCACTCACATAATTAATACAGAAAACAAAATGTGAGAAAGGATTATATTAAGATAGACACAATAGCTCTGCCAGATAAATTCTGTAAATCATTCATGAAGAAAACAAGCCACGCAAGCCATTTTACAGTATTCCCTATCTCTATAGGCCAAAATCCGATCAGGGAAAACGGTGTAATAAACTCTCAATATGACAATTGATTTAATCGCGACTGAGGCCTGCTGTGATAAAATTGTCTTTATAGCTTGACGTAAGCAAACTTGGGGTGAAAATTCAATTTGGTTTCAGTTATCCCTTCTTCCTTTCCTCTTTTTTAAAGGGCTGAAATTTAAAAGCACAGCACCTTTTTTCCTTGAGGCATTGACTCTTCATTTCCGTCCACTGTGCTTATTATGTTTTTCACTTAAATGACATTTGGCAAGTGTAAGGTTATACCCATGAGCACCAAAGCGCTGTGGAGGGAAACTGTTTGCTCACAAGGAGGAACCAATACAAAATGTTCTGGAACAGCAGGAAATAATACGAGCCCCAGGTGAAGCCAAATTAGAACCTGTTAAAAGCATATGGATAACATGCCAGGTTCAAAAGGAGATTTTTTTTAAAGAGATAGTTTACCCAAGACCATTTTTTCACCCTCATGTCTTTTCAAACCTATGTAATTTTTTTTCTTAAGTGGAAAAATGTATGAGAGTTTTTTTTGGTCCCTCCAATTCCAAAAAAGAGTTTTCATGGCAATGCCAATGTCATTTTTGTTTCCCCAAAGAACCTTTCAGTGAAATTTCTTAAAAGAACCATTCTTTTATTGTGTGAAGAATATTTCAATAATCTGAGGAACCTTTTTCCATTATGACGAACCTTTCATGGAGTGGAAAGTTTCTTTGGATGTTAAAGATGCTAAAAATAACATTAATTTGGTCAGCTGTATAGTGTCTTGAGATTGGCCACAAAATTCCTTAACTGTAAGAGTTGGAGAAATTGGATCTCTTCTTCGGGCAGATATTGCTGAGGAAATTCTTGCACGCTTGCAGATGGCATGCAATAAAACAATAAAAGTTAATCTGGAAAAAGATCTCCAAAGACAGTAAACAAAAACCCCCCTAAAACCTCCTGGCCCATTTACGACCTCTTCTCTTCTCTGAAACTCCAACCTCCCACCTCACATTCTTCTCCTTAAGAGTGTCACTAAGAAAAATGTAAACTACGAGTATCATATCTTGTGAAGATATTGTTTTTCATTGACATGTTTAGATTTAACTGAAAGGTCTGAGTGCGAATGGTAAAATGGTCTCAATTGCACAGCAGTCACTTACATTGTTAATAAGATTGAAAACTTATATAGAAATTGGGCTCACAACCCTGAGGTGTGTCCTTCCCTAAGGGACAGATGGTAATCTCTCCAACCAGGTGCAAGAGGACGCCTGGCCAAAGGCCTTTTGGTGTGTTATTTGCTTTCTTGGTCTGGGTATATAAAGAATAGGGTGAACCAGAACTGGAGGATTTTCTGTAGCCAGAGAACCTCTACGCTACATGGATGTGAGAGACTTTGGAAGGGCTCCTGCATTCTGCAGTGTATCTTTCTGTCAGGTATGTATTTGCTGATTTTATGCATTCTTTTAAATTGAAATTGAATTGGACTTTCATTGTTTAATTGTGTAATCGGCATAATTGAATTTGATTTTCATTGTTTAATTGTATAATTGGCATGATACAATTTTACCTGACAACTAAATTAATGAAAAATGAGAATAAACATTATTTCTTGATTCATTCTAGACTGCTGAAATCTTTGTCAGTAGTAGGGTGTGAGGAGGCTTTAGCACGCATAAATATTATGGCCAGGATATGCAAACTGGGGGCACAGGAAACAGAAGCAGTGAGCACGTTTTATCTGAAGACGCCCCTGATTTCTGATATCACTGAAATTGACAAGTTGGGTAAGACAAGGACCAAATAAAATAAAAGATATGGGTTCCCTCCAATCTCTGAGCAATTATCAGTCTGGCGAGTTTGTGTTTTTACGGGATGATGATTCGGCTGACCTCAGACCCAGGTGGCTTTAGGTCCCACAAGAAACCTATAACAGAAAGTATAGCATATCTAGAAGAATCAGATCTCTAAATGCAAGATCAGCACCTAAATTTAGTATTATAATTTTAATGTCAGAGAACTTAAATTTAGAGTCAGATTTTAAACGAGGTAAAAGTAAAAAGTAAAATAGGAACTAGAGTTGGAAGAACTGAAGTGTTTTACAGAAGTGCTGGAAAAGCGAGACGCGCTTCATCCTGGATAGTAAACCGGACCTTACACAACTATGTGTTGGGAAATGTAATGCTCTTTACTATATTTGGAAACTATAACATCTCCACAACATGACACTGGTGGCAACAATACTACAGCATACATCTTATACCTTCTTTCTTTGAATATACATTCGGATGGTGTTTTGCAAAGGAAAACTTGAAATCACATCATAAAATCCCTATAAAGGAACAACCCACTTAAAAAAAAATCAGTTAAACAGTTGAATTTGACAGTTTTTAAATCTATTCCAATCTTGGGGTCTGGCTGTAGCACCTTTAGCTTAGCAAAGATCATTAAATCTGATTAAAACATTAGCATCAAACCATTTCCAGGCACTGTGTATCATTGCGCCTGCTGCAGCCATGGTACGGCACCAAAGTTCCGTGATTATTGGCCTGGAAATTTTTGCAACTTTTCATTTTCCGTCGGACTTAGTACACAATGTAACTAGAAGAGTCAAGTTTTAAATAATAAAAAATATCATATAAAGTCATTTTTGAGTGTGATGCTAATGGTCTAATTAGATTTAATGATCTATGCCAAGCTACAGCTAAAAGTGCTACCGCCGGACCCAGAGATCAGCTGAATGGATTT
>JAUMHI010000588.1:0-10986 GCA_032359435.1 Enteromius unitaeniatus | reverse complement strand
GGTAAGAAGTAATATTTTATAGCTGATGCGGAATCTAATAGGCAGCCAGTGCAGAGACTTTAAAATTGGGGTAATATTGTCATATTTTCAAGCCTTTGTACATTTTTGTTTTGTTGGGTTAGTAAATGCATGCATTGTGTTTCTTTTGTTGCAGAAATTCAATACAAAAAAGGAATGACCATATCAGAGTAGCTTTTTAAATTTTACAGTTTATGGGAAAAAAAAAATACAGGGACAAAATACAGTAACATATTAGAGACCAGAGGCACACAGTCACTCTAATACAGTAAAGGGTAAAATGATTTACACTTTGCTGTAGGAGAAGCAATAATCCTACCTGTTTGTTACTCTGAAAATATGGACAATGGATGCCACTGGTGTCCCAGCTGAGATTTGGCTGTATTCGTTCAGCAGCCTCTCTGTATGACAGCCCTTGGTTTATGACATGGTCAATGACAGTAGCTCTTATTTGATCAGTTACCGTAGCTCTGGTACTTCTTTGAGCACCACCATGCATTCTAACTCCTCTCCCTCTACCTTGTCCCACTCCTCTCAATTGAGTCATAGCAATTGTAAAAAACTCTATATACTCAAATAGAATACTTCTGAATACTTTTGACACCAGTGCCTAGATTTTACATTTCTTCCGCCCCAAATAAAAATGATGTGTGGTGTATAAAATATGATATCTATTCACAGATATTAAATAAAAAAATAAATACTTGACTCAAAATAAGGTATCAGTGCATTGGAAGTGTTACCACTAAAATATAGTTTGTACAGCGGGACATCCTTCTTTTGACCCATAAACAAAAAACAGCCTTTATATGTTCACTTTAGATGCCAAATGCCTCCAAAATCATATTTACTCTCATAACTACAGTAAAACGAAATTAATTAATTTTTAAATTCTGCGAGCTTTCTGACATGTGAGCGTGCAGGAGTCCGTTCTTCGTACCTCTACTACATCCAAGATCAAATGAAACGTCCAAGATCAAATCATGGCGCTAACTATGAGCTCGCTATTCCAGTTCTCCGACACCTGTTGTTGATGATTAGAATAGTCTAGGATTATTGAGCCTTCGTGCGTTGGTTTAAAAGGCGACATGTATCCATAGTAGAAACACTGATCACAACCCATTCAATTGGCTAGAGAGCTTTATTAGAGGGTTAAGAAGAATTTCAAACTAACGAAGACCGCAGAAAACACAGCAAATGCTGCAAAAGCCAGGAGAGAGGGCTGGAAAAATGTATTGAACAAATTAAATTAGTGCTGCCCATGTTACAGTTTTTTTTTCCTTGACATATATAATATCTCAAATCTCATTTGTAGTAATTGCTGTTTTTGTCATCTTTCATGTCAGAACCAGCAGTGGACCCATGTGACAGATTTGAGAAAATTACCTCCAACTATATAGAGGCAATCGTGGATAAGAATGCGATTATTATTAGACATACACAGCAACAGTGATTAACAGACGAATGATGACCACAGCCATAAAAACACGTATTTGTTTGACAAACACCATTAAACCTCAGAGGAAGAAGATTTGTTTGCACATACGGACTTGGACCACTGATCTATCTATTATAGATCAGTGACCCCGACCTACAGCCAAAACGTCAACGTTAAGATTATGATTTAAAAAACTGTCGAGACGCTTCTATTTGAACCAGCGCAGCTGTATGATTATATGGTAGTGGAAACGCACAAGCCAATTACATGCGAGCTAAGCATACCATGTGATACCACTCAGCCTATCAAGTCTGATAAACATTGCGAGTCTACAGCGCAGACAGATGAGAGTGTTAAGCGTCAATTTTCACATTAAAAGAGATGGTAAAAAAGAAAAGATAGCATGAAACAGAGACACAGGCGACTGCGAAACAGGCGAGAAAGACTAAGAAAGAGAGAGAAACCGACGAATGAGGTGGAGAAAGTACAGGAGATCATCGATTCTTGGCGTCACAGTTGCCGTTTAGAATACCTGATAGACTGGATACGGTCCAGAGGAAAGATCTTGGGTTCCACGTGACAACGTTCTTGATCCAGCCCTTTGAGAAATTTCACTAATCTCATCCTGATCGACCTGCACCCTTTTCTGCCAAAGATACTAGAAAAGGTAGTATCCTCACAATTATATTCCTCCTTAGAGTAAAATGATATCTGTGAGGATTTCCAGTCAGGATTTAGACCATATCATAGTACTGAGACTGCTCTAATTAAAATGACTAATGACCTGCTTCTATCATCTGATCATGGTTGTACCTCATTATTAGTGTTGTTGGATCTCAGCGCTGCGTGGTCAACACTATTGACCACAACATTCTCTTGAATAAACTAGAAAACTCTGTTGGCATTAGTGGAAGTGCCTTAGCATGGTTCAAATCATACTTATCTGACCGCTATCAGTTTGTAGCGGTGAATAAGGACGTATCATATCACAATGATATGTTTTGTAAATGAAGGAAACAATTTGGAGGCCGCTTTCTTTTTGCTTGTATAAAATAAAAAGCTACCTGGAAACAAATGTAGGTATTTTTAATGGGTCACAGCCGCAAATGTATTTTAATTGTAATTTCAAATTACCCGGTCGGTAAAAAACGACGGTCGGTTGTCGGTTAGGAGAAATAAAATAACTGAAATTAATAATAATTTTTAAAAAAGTTAATCAGAAAAAATAAAAATACAAAAAATTATTTAAAAAGAATACAGCTGCACATGCTTATTAATTGTCATGAATGGAGGAAGCGAAGTGTGCGATTTATTCAGGCTCAGGGTCAAAGACAGACAAACTCAAACACCGGCAGACAGAAACCACATAGGCAGAGACAAAGGGTAAACGTATTCCGAATACCAGATAATCAGAGTCTGAAGGAGAAGGCAAGGCAAAGGTCCGTGGAGAAGCAGAAGTTGACAACGAGTAAATCCAAATGGTGAAACAAACAAAATACAAGAACACGAATGACAGGCCAAGACCGGGGGCCTATTTCAGAAAGGAGGTTAAGTGAAAACTCAGAGTTTGTTAACCCTGAGATAAGGGAATCTATGGGTTTTCCGTTTCAAAAAGGCAGGTTTGTCAAACCCGAGAAAGCAGGGTAACTCAAGCCTGTTTCTGAAAGAGAGGTAACTATTACTCCGAGTCAGTTACCGTAACTTACTCTCTGAACCTAACCTGGTCGGGAGCAGGTTTTTATCTCTAAATTCTGAGTTTCAGACGGTTTCCTCCCCTTTTTTAAAGACGCAGCGGTATTTCTTGCCGTAGCCTTAGTCATTCAATGCCCACATTTCGGACACAAACAAAGAAGAAAGTTATGTGAATGGCTTGTCCTTTTTTGGAGGATCCCATAGATGAAGAGGCTGTATTAATTAGAAGAGAATTACATTTACGTTGGCCAAGGATTTTGAGACCCAGAATGGATCTTTTTGTTTTTTTCCTTGTAACGGTGGTATTGTGTGGTTGAGCTATCCGGGATATTTGTTAAAATCTGTGACAAGTAGATACTTTTCTAGCGGCCGAACATAACCAATTGTGTTTTTTTTGGGGGGGGGGAGGCTCAAGTAAAGTCTGAACACTTGCTTATACATTGAATCGTGGTCTAGGGGTTTGATGACAGCATCAACACATGGGCGATCTGGGATCGCTACCCGTCTCCATCAGAATGTCTTTTTTTTTTTTGCTTAAATAACAAGTCAAATAATTATTTTGGGCAACCACCGTTACACCCCATGACGTTACATTTTTGTTTGAGTGTTACAGTTTTTCGTTGCTATCAATTAAGTTACTTATATCCATAATCTAATCCGTTCTTACATCACTAACATCGCCAATCGTGGACGTGCTCTTAAATGTCTTTGCTAATGGAAGCTTTCTGTATCAGAGATGCAGAGTAAGTAAGGCCACTGTATGCACTGTATGTATTTAAAAAAAAAAAGCAAAAAAAACATGACATGCTCAAACCTTACCTGATTTTCAGCTGCTCCCATGTTCTTTTAATACCTGCAGGATTGCTACATGACAATTACAATTAGATTCAATAACATAGTTTTAAGTTTTACCAAAAATAATATTAGCTTATAATAATATTAATAAGTAATATTAGCTTCAAATCATCTCACTGAACAGGGACATGTACTGTAACTATGTGAAAAAATCAATAAACGTCACAGATTACATTACTTATTTTTTATTATACTTAAACATGTGCTCATATTTGCTGTAACTTTGCATGAGCACATCAACTTCAGCTGGAATTTTTTTTTTAATCTCTGGGTTGGTCAACTCAGAGTTCAAGTTTAAACTCGGAGTTGTTTGAACCTCCTTTTCTGAAACAGGCCCGGGGTTGACAGTGTAATAAAGTCCAGGTATGAAAACAGACATAAAAACACGTTCATAGAGAGCTAGAGTGCCATCAACAGTCTCTATCTGGCAGCTCCAGCTGGGCGTGACATTAATAGCCTGTTGCTTGTACAAAGTACAAATAAAATGAAAACTCATTAAACTTGTTAAAAATATTTTTATAGACCTATACAATTTAATGTTTTCTTGTTTGTTTGTTTAATTCAACTGATGAAGAACAGGCTACTATTGCACAATTTCACTTTTTTTTAACAAAACTGGATGGAAACTAGGCTAATGTTGTGATAAGTAGGTAGGTTATGCTAACTTTGTAACTCTTTGTAAGGTTTTGTGCTTAATGGCATTTTTCCCCTTACATTACTTTTACTTTTATACTTTAAGTAGTTTTGAAACCAGTTCTTTTACACTTACTTGAGTAACAAATCTGGAGATGATACTTCAGCATCTACAGAAGTCTTTTTAAACCCTAGTATACTAGTATTCACATTCATTATTCAAGTAGAATACGTGCTGCCACTAAAATATAGTTTGTACAGCGGGACATTCCTTCTTTTGACCCATAAACAAAAAACAGCCTTTATATGTTCACTTTAGATGCCAAATGCCTCCAAAATTACATTTACTCTCATAACTATATTGTAAGTAATAATTCAATAAATAGGTTGATAAACGAGTTAGTCAGTCAGCCAGTAAAATGAAATTACCAAACATTTTTTAATTCCACGAGCTTTCTGACGTGTGCGTGTGCAGGGGTCCGTTCTTCGTACCTCTACTACATCTATGAGCTCAGGTTCTCCAAACGCACCCGCTGATGATTAGTATGGCTCGATTGAGTTGTCTAGGATTATTGGGCCTTCGTGCGTTGGTTTAAAAGGCGACATGTATCAATAGTAGAAACACTGACTACGTTTACATGCGCACGCATATTGGGATTATTTCCAATAATCAGAGTATGGACTTAATCGCATTATGATGTTTACATGTCAAATGCAAACCTCACTCCGGTTTACATGGCATTTTCATAATTCCTATTATTCGCTTTGAATTGTGGTTCATTTTTATGGCCATTATTCATAAACAAATGGATTCGGTAAGAATAGGAGTGTTACTGGCCACCATTTTAATTAATTTATGTTTAATGCAAGATGCCTGGATGGTTGTATTGCATGCTTTTTCGGTGCCATAGAAATGAGACAGAAATTCACCACAGAAATGTAATGGCAATGGGAATTCAGTTTGGTTTCTATGCTCCATCTGTGGATGAGGGTGAGGAGCAGAGACTGGTGGCAGCGAGTTGTAACGGAGTTCAGCGATTCTGAGAGGAGGGAAAATTTCAGAATTACACTAACACTTAGGGTAGAAAATTTACTAAATATATTAATGGAAGATGATCTTAATGTCCCAATGATTTTTGGCATAAAAGAAATCAACCATCAAAAGAAAAATCGACCATCTTGACCCATCTTGGCTATTGCTCCAAAAATACCAGCGCTGGATGCACAAACCTCTGTACATTATCTATTGCAAATGTTCTGAGACAGTCGGACCTCTTTAATAAAGCACACCTACTGCCCAAGGTAGATCTTATAATTCAAATAATAAAAAAAGACAATAATAATAATGTTAAAAAATAATATTGCCCTGGCTGGCTGTGCACCATGCATGGTGGTGACATGCTGTGCCCTGCACAACTTTTGTGAACAGCACAATGTATTTGCAGCTTTAAAGTTTTCTATTTTTTTGACATCTCAGTTGATATATATTTCTATATAATATATGTATATTTCCATTAGATGGCGCTTGTGCACTTATGCGGTTATTTCTCTAAAAACTTTGGATAGTTTAATTTATATAATTTTATATTTTGGTTATTTTACATAATCTTTATTTTGATTTCTATGCTAAATTATAATTTAATTGAGCAGGATTGATTGTTTTTAAAGGTTTTGGTTGTGTTTTACTGTTATTCCCATCTTGCATTTGTATATCACTTCCTGTTGGATCGTGGATGAAACAATGTTATCGTTGAAGGATTTAAGATGTTTTTCAGTATAATTAAAAGCCATCCACTCAAGAAACTTCAAGAAGAGAACCCTCTCTTAGTTGGCAAGCAGGCAAAAGTGGTATGTGGATGCATTTCTGTTCGTTAATTGTTTAATAGTCAGAGTAATTGAATGTATGATTGATGTTGTTATATTCGTCCTGTTTCTTTGGTTCTATAGTGTTGGTGGATGTCCGTATGTCCATTTGTAAAATTAAACATCTGTAAAAGGAACCTCAGCCTTCGTGTAGTGACTAAGGGAGGCATAGAACATTTGAATCCACAGTGGATTGATGCAGCAGCAGAACTGGATAGAGGTTTTCCTCAGCCACTGGCCCCTGTAATCAACACTGCAGAGCATGAGGCAAAATCCATAAGACAAGCACTTACCGACCACATGGCAGCATCAACCATCCACTGAGGAGACATTAGTGGTATCTGGACAGCTATGAGGGACACATGCTAATAGCACTGTACCACTGTAATAAGAGTTTAACACATGCACTGTACAGTATATGGTTAAGCGTTTCAAATTGCACATGATTAATCAGTAGGAGTGTAACGATACGCGTAATCGTATTGAACCGTTCGGTACAAGGCTTTCAGTTTGGTACACATACGAAGCGAACGATTCAGAAAAAAAAAAGAATAAACTGTGTAAAATATAATGTTTTTAGTGCTAAGATCAACAAAGCAGCGCAAACAACGGGTCAGGGAACCCGCTGCCTGCTCCTCCCACCCCCAAACAGAAACTAGAAACACACACATTAACGTTACAAACAATCCCCGCGGCATTCAGGTAACGTTCATCATGAGAATAAAATGTATTTATACCAAATTATAAATTCTCCCAATTTACCTTAACCCAAGCTTATTAATTTAATTTAATAAGAGGTTGGGGTAAAATAAAAGCAAAAAAATAGAACCTACTACATTCACAATTAAAGTCATCTGTGCTAGTCATCGACTGGTCTAGTTGAGTGGACCCAGCTGAGTCTTCGGGATCATCAAATTCATCTTCTGTAACGTTACAAAGATAAAAACAAACAAGCATACAAATAGCTTCATGAAATAAAGAAAGCACTCCCTGTCACGAAGAAAGTTTACAATGGTCTTGAAATGAGTTATCCTAACATGATGTGTACGCTGCAGAACATTTGAATAATAGGTATAATGTTACTGCTTGCCTTCAACTTCAACCGCCGTCGCCCGCATCTTTTTCCTCGATTGGAAATCTGACGTCCAACCTATTGTCACTTGCTTAGAATTTTGTTTCAAATATCATAATATGGTAGAGTGGCTGTGTTGGATCCACTGGATGTGTTTTGCATTTTTATTTTTTATAATACATGGTCTTTAAGCACTTCCAGTGAACACAAATCTGCGCAATGCTGCAAGAGGGTCCAGGTAAACACACTCACTGATCCCAACCCCTTTGATTGGCTGACAAAATGGCAAAAGAGCGAGATCTTTTTTTTTTAAATAAAAGCAAGAGCTTTTATTAGAGGGTTAAGGAGAATTTCATTTAACTTATTTAATTTTTCCTTGTCAACAGGTTCCACATAATTTAATTATGAAATATGAAAACAAATATTTCAAGGCTTTCTAACTTAAAGGGGTTGTTTTAGGGAGAAATAATATTTTTTACTCAAGCCAACTATTATCAGTAATGTTTGCTCAACAAGAGACATTTGAGTTTAACTAACGTTAGTTATGTTATATGAACTAACGAAATTTGTTCAGAAGTAGCATATTACATATTAGTCTATTCAAAGTAAACTAATGACTTTACAACAAAACATTCAATTCAAGCTTTAATAATCAAAATAAAATGCTTTAACTAAACTAATTTTTTACTAGTTAGGTTGAATTAACTGTAGTTTGTCAACAGGTTCCACACAAATTACTTTAGTAAACTCAACTCCATAAAAATGTGTTAGTTCCTTTATTCATCAATACGAGGGTTTATCAAAAACACAACTGTTTATCAAATTCTGATTTACAAGAGGGAAAAAATTGTTAAACATACCCATGAGTGACAGCATTTAAATTTGGCTATCTTTACATTTAAAAGAAAAAAAACACCACCCAGGAAAGTGGTGCATGTTACAAAAACTTAAATGTAAACTTAAGTTTACATTGTTTTTCAAGAATTATTTTCAAGTGCAAAGCTGTCAAACGCCCACACGCTTAATGTTGGTTCACTCATACAGTTTGTTTTTAAGCATCTGTACCTTGGTTGAGAGTCTGGTAGCAATCAGCTCGAGGAAGAATTTCTGAAGCACCTCAAAGAACGTTTCTAGTTCCTGATGATACCTGAGGTTCAGTGCATATATGACACCCATTAAGAGTGCACATGCTGAAGCGATGTCTCCCAAGCCCTGAAGCACTTCAACACCCTCAATCACTATTCCAACATCAACATCCCATCCCTCAGCATTAATACTGTAGATGCCAAAGACAACTTGTTCAAAGTCCCTCTGGCCAGCAATGCCATCTGAATCCTTTAAACAAACACAAAAAACAATGAAAAACAACCAGCCAAATAAATAATTCCAAAGAGCTCATTGGCATTGCAATTTTCTCAATAAATGTTTTTAAAATACCGCTTGATTTCTCACAATTTGTACTCTCACTGGCCACTTAATTAAGTACACCTGAATGATCCGATGTCATGTAATGTAGCAACTCTGCCATAAATCATGATTTTGGTCAACACCAAAATTGCCATTCCTACAAGCCTAGGATATCATTACTGCTGCAGTGATTGTTAGTTTACCCACCAGATACTCTTTGAAGAGACTGCTTGGATCTTCATTTAGATACAAAGTGCCCTGAGGAGGCACTCCCTCTTCTTTTCAATGGTTTCATTCTAAAAAAAAACAAACAACAAAAAGCGCAGCAACAGAAATACCATAAACACATTACACTTTTTAAATTATGTGAAATGGGTGAAACTTTAACTATAAAAGTAGCCACATGTGCAATGACCATTTACTTATACAAACATTATCAATGATTATGCAATTACTTAATTACAGAATATACTGAAGTAGGGCTGTCACGAAAACTACTTTTTGTTGTGCAATATTTTGCACAATTACTTGCGATAAATTAAATTATTGCAATTTTAAGACCTTTTATGCCACTGATTGCATAATGTCTGCATAATGATAAAATAGCATTATAATGCAAGTACACTATTTCAAAGATAATTTTATTCTTAAGAATATTTAGATACTGGAATGAGAAATGTGAACAAATATACCTTATACTATAATGAAAAATGATCAGTGGACATAATCGCAGCACCAAAAACGATCACGCTTCTTTACATATATTGTACAAAAGGTTAATATATTGAACATTGCGACAGGCCTAAAAAAAGTAAAAAGGGAAGCTTCGTGTTGTTCGTTCATCGTGTTGGTGGTACTATTGACTTGAATGTACATAGACAACAAGGATATGGGTGCCTACGCCCATATTGAGGATGTTGTAACCTATAATGTTTTGGTACCTGGCATCTAGTTGAGGTCTTTGAACCGCAACCTTTACACTGCCACATTCAATATCTATAACAAGCACATACACCACAAAAATTCAATAAAATAATAATTGAAAACATTTATCAATCTTTTAAAAAGTAAATTATCAATTGCTACTGATAATTAAAAGTAAACAGGATACAAACAGAAACAAGCTACTCAGAACTAAAAAAAATTAAATGGTCATGCAATAAACAGTATTTACATTAGTAGATGTTGCAGAATGCAGATCTTACCTATTGTGATTAAAGCACCTTGGCAGGAACACACCTTTCAGTAAAGACCTGAAAAAATGCAAAGAATAAAATAAGACAATTTTTTTTCCCCACAATATATTTATTTGCAAAATAAGACAATTTAATAAAGATTTTGTTACATTAATCTAAAGTGACACAGACCAATAAAATAATCATTAATCATGTGTCAGATTTAAGAAAATCACCTGTAATTATATAGACGCATCGGGGAATAGAATAAGATTATTATTAGACATACACAGCAATTAACACACCAATAATGACCATGCACACACACATGCATTACTTAGCCATTGGGCAAAGGTAGGGCCCCCAAAATGCTTTTCACAAGATGCGCATTAAGTATAAACACACGAACGGTAACGATGTTTATTACCAGGACCGTCTGCGTGTCTGAGCTGAACGTGCTCCGTGTTTATCCTGCGTGTAACAAACCACAATATGATGCATCTGATCTCTGCCGCTGCGCTCCTCTCTCTGTGTCTGCTCTGTGCTGAGAAAAACTGCTGCTTACATTCGGTGCGTTTTCGTTTTAAAAAGCATAACTTTACGCGTTTTCCACCCTCAAAAAGCGAAAACTTCTGAAAGCGCTGCAGACCTTGTTTTAGTTTGAAACCCCCAAGGAAGGTTTAACGCTAGTGTAAACGATCATCGTTTATTCTAAACGCTGTGTGTGTAAATATAGTCATCCATATGTATACAAAATGTATGTGTGTGTGTGTGTGTGTGTGTGTGTGTGTGTGTGTGTGTGTGTGTGTGTGTGTGTGTGTGTGTGTGTGTGT
>JAUMHI010000586.1:0-11008 GCA_032359435.1 Enteromius unitaeniatus | reverse complement strand
TTCCCATTATTTAAACCCCATGTTTTCAGTTCCTTGTTGTCCAGTGTTAAAGTCGGATGTATTGTGTCACGCTCATGTTTTGCTGTGTTTTCGCTGCCTCGTCAGCTTTTGTTTCCTGTTCCGTGTATGAATAAATATTTAAAGTCTAAGCTCTGTGTCGCCCGCTCCTTGCCCAGCTGAGAAGCGCGATCGCACGCATTCACAAGCGGACCGCGATCATGACAGAACACTGGACCCAAGAGAAGATGGCATTCGTGGCCGAGCTGGGTGTGTTGTTACTTCGAGACCCACCGTTCGAGGACTTTGTCCGGGACTTTTTATGGTTGGCTAATCGGTCGGGTCTCGGAGACTCGTGGCTCGTGGCGGCTTTTATAAGTGCCGCCCAAAGATTGACATGGGTCGAGCTGCCCGATGTGATGGGATTACCCTGGGAATCGGCGGTCTTCTTATGCCACGTCACTGTGCGCGCACGTCTGGCGATGTCACTTCACGTGCCGGAGCCGCCTGTTACGAACACTTCGCCGTATGAGAATGCGCACATCTTCGTGGACTCCGGTCCACCTCCATTACCCTCTGGAGCGCCTGCCCCGCTGCCGGAACCAGCGCCAATGGTGGAGGAGGACCTGCCACCATGGCCCGACCCACCAGCGTTAATGGTGGAGGAGGACCTGCCGTTATGGCCGAACCACCAGCGCTAATGGTGGAGGATCCAGAGCCGGTCGCGCATCTCGCACTGCCAGAGCGCCCCCTTGAACTCGCGCTGCCAGAGCGCCCCCTTGATCTCGCGCTGCCAGAGCGCCCCCTTGATCTCGCACTGCCAGAGCGCCCCCTTGAACTCGCGCTGCCAGAGCGCCCCCTTGATCTCGCGCTGCCAGAGCGTCCCTTTGAACTCACGCTGCCAGAGCGCCCTCCAGAGCTGGCTGCGCCCCCCGTGCGCCCACCAGAGCCGGCTGCGCCCCCCGTGCGCCCTCCAGAGTCGGCTGCGCACCCCGTGCGCCCTCCAGAAGGAAGGGGTGGGCGGGAAGGGCGCCGGGAGCTGGACACCGAAGGCTCCGGCTCCAGAGACTCCCGTGTTGCTGTGGCCTGCTAAGGCCCCTGACCCAGGGCCTCCAGAGACTCCCGTGTTGCCGTGGCCAGCTAAGGCCCCTGACCCCCAGAGACTTTCGTGTTGCCATGGTCTGTGTTGGCTTCTGTCTCGCCCTGAGGCAGGAGATTGTATATGTCTGTGCTCCCTTTGCCTGCCCTGACCTTTGCCTGCCTTCAGGGCGCCCACCCACCCACAGCTTAGCACTCACTTTAAAAGGAAAATTCCAGGAAAGTTCCTGGAAGGCCACAGCCCTGCAGAGTTTAACAGATATATTGATCTGAAGGAGATATTTTGTTGTTGTTTAATTTCATTTCATCTAATTTCATCTGTGTGTCTGTAGGTTGTCTGGCTGTATGGTGACAGAGGAAGGCTGTGGTTATTTGTCTTCAGCTCTGAGTTCAAACCCCTCACACTGGAGAGAACTGGATCTGAGCTACAATCACCCAGGACCATCAGGAGTCCAGCTGCTCAAACACAAACTGGAGGATCCAAAATATAAACTAGAGATACTCAAGTATGTTTAGCATTTATGGTAGATGTATATTTTTTCAATTTAAGTTTAAAGGGGTCATATGGTGGTACATGCTTTTTTACACGGTCTTTGAGACATTTTAAAGCAATCTATATCACAAACTTTCCATTAAGATATTAAGGAATCATATTAGCTTGTGGAAAATTGCCTTTGTATGACCCCTTTAATGTAAACTGTGCACTCCACAATGTCCAAATGTTACAATCAGCCCTGTCCACATAAAGTTTCAGGAGTGAAAACTGCATTTGGTTGCACTTTATTGTATGGTGTTTATGCTACAGTATGTAGTGTTAATTAACATGCACTTACTGTATGGTAAGGGTGAGGATTAGGGTTTGGCACAGGATTATTTGCATGTAATTATGTATTGTTTATTGTTTTTATAACAGTAAGTACATATACCATATTATCCAACAGTTTCTGATGATGGTATAGGAAAACAATTTGAAAATGATCAAGAATCATCTGTGCTGCAGGTATTTGGTCACTAAAAAATGGCAATATATATCACTTTACAATCATGTGAGGAGATCTAAGTGGATGGGGATTACAGGGCAATAGATAAGTGCCAGTGGGGAGAATTTGGTCAGGTCACTGGGGCTCTGCCCCTACTCTTTAGGATAAGTGTCATGGGATTTTTATTGACCATAGAGTCAGGACCTCGGTTTAACATGTCATCCATAAGGTGGTGCTCTTTGACAGTGTCCCCGTCACTATACTAGGCCATTACAACCTACACAGACCACAGGATGAGCACCCCCTGCTGGCCTCTGTATCACCTCTACGAACAGCAACCTAGCTTTCCCAGAAGGTCTCCCATCCAGCTACTGATCAGGCGCAACCCTGCTTAGCTTCCGTTGGCAACCAGACTTGGGCTGCAGGGTGATATGGCTGTGACTAACAAAACCTAAATCAGTCAACATGTTGATATCAGGAGCAACTATACGATTACATTAGCAATCAATAATATTGCCCACTTATTTAAAAAAAAAAAAACATTAAAAATTAATTTGAAAAGCAAATTCATCAGTAAAATGAGCTAATCAATTAAAAAATAATTAATCATACTTTTTCTGTACTTAATCATAATTAATTGCGTACTTGTGAAAGTGAAACTACTTTGTTTGTGCTTCCAAAAGAGGACATAACATCAGTGTTCAAGTTGTATTCACAACACTGTTTCAGAACAGTTACAGAACCCAAATATTGGACTCCTAAAACTTGCATTTCCTCCACATGCTTTCGGTATTCAGCCAATCAAACTGCATAAAGACAAACTGTCCGCCCTTGCTCCTCCTGTTTCCTCCGTGGCTCCTCTCTATCATCACTGCCCTTGACTCTGTTAGTTGTTCTTCTCTCAGCAATCCTCCACCCAAACCTCTACCTGTCTATCCCCCCTCCATCCCTCTTTTGTTGTTCGTCTGGTGTGAAGTCAGGACTTCCAGAAGGTGGTGAACTGTCAGACATATGGAGCTGTTTTGTTGTATTTTTTTTCCTTTTATGTACAAATATTTGTTTGTTCCTGCTCCTGTACTAATATCCTGATAATAATAATAATACTATACAAAATATTACAGAAAAGGCAATCAGTTAGTGGACAAGGCTATGGGATGTATAATAATATTTTCTAATAGGCTTATTTTTATGTACTTCATGTAGCATTTTTTATGATTCAATTCAGATTCAATGCTGGCTATATGATCTTGTGGCTTACATCCACTTTCAATTGTTCACTGCTTAGATTTTACAAAAACATATTGTTGAATTTGAGAAAAGGATAACACTGCATGTCATTCCTCTCACATTTTAAGGGTCTATAGCAGAAACTCTAATATTTAACCACCACTGAAATGGGGTATTATTTTACTTCTAAAACAGACTACTAGGATTTGAGACCGTCTAAAATTAAAAGGGTTACATGGTATCGTAATTCACCAATCGTTGCCTGTAAGTTTAAATGCATAATTATTTTCACACTATCAGTGCATTGAACATTATTTGTTGTTCTTGTTTGTGTATAGGTTGGACCCTCAAGGAGATATCTGGATAAAAAAGGGACTGAGAAAATGTAAGTCATCACACACAAACACATTTTTGCATCATGGTATAGATTACATTCTGATCTGTCTTTCTGTGTTCAGACGCTTGTAACCTCACACTGGATCCAAACACAGCACATACTCAACTCATTCTGTCTGAAGGAAACAAAAAAGCAACATGTGTGAAAGAGCATCAACCATATCCTTATAATCCAGAAAGGTTTGATCGCTTTGAGCAGGTTCTGTGTAAAGAGAGTCTGACTGAACGCTATTACTGGGAGGTTATATTGGAGGGGTGGGCTCATATAGCTGTGGCTTATAAAGGTATTAACAGAAAAGAAGGGAGTGACTGTAGATTTGGACTCAATAAAGAGTCCTGGAATCTTTACTGTTGTGATACAGTCTTCTCCGTCTGGCATAATAAAGAAAGAAAAAACATTCCTGTCCCTTCACCTGCCCCTAAGAGAATAGGTGTCTATCTGGATGTGCCTTCTGGCACCCTGTCCTTCTACAGCGTCTCTGATACACTCACACACTTATACACATTCAACACCACATTCACTGAACCCCTCTATGCTGGGATTGCAGTGTATTATGGCTATTCAATGACTTTGGCTCAGATTTAAGAACATCCTGTAAGGAGCTATCCTGTAAGATACATATGGAAGTCCATTTCTTGCTATACATGTCTTGTTATACAGTAGAATTACGACTTTATTTCTTTTAATTATGCCTTAATAGTCACAAATAATACAGTTATCAGCTTGTAAAATACTGAACATTGTAACAACATTTAACAAATTTAAACTTGAATATAAAGGGTGCGATTATAAAAAAAAAATATCTGTAAACGTAATATAATTTTGTACATTTTAAGTCACATGTAATATTTAACTACATTTATTAACTACATGTATTTACTCTGGTTAGGATTAGGGTTTGGCTTAAAGTTAGTTGCATATCATTTTTCATTTTTTAATTGTCATAATAATAAGACATGCAATATGTGTAACAATGACACCTTAAAGTTTTACCGAAGACACAATTACCAGAAATATTGTCTTTGTTATAAGAAATTAATTTAGAACTGAATGTCACAATAGCACAACCCTAGTACAAAAAAGTAATATATTTATTTCATACTAAGTATTCCTATTACTTATTATTATTATATTTTATATTATATTATTACTTATTATTATATATCCTATAACTATTAACATATTTACTGACAGATAACTCGAGACCTCCTGATATAAAAATTCAATTTATTGGAGTAATACTTCTGCACAATGCATATTTCTTATTAATAAGCTGAAAATGTCACTTTTAATGAGGATTGTATAATATTACCAGCAAATGTTAATTTAGAATACTTTAAGCATAACAGTTTAATATACAAAAAGTACAATTGCTTGGCATTTTATTAAGTACATATATATGAAAATGTATTTGTAGTATACTCAGTATGAAATGTAATTCAAATATAATTAAATATGTTTATTTTTTAGTAGGTTTTACATTAACCTTTTCATTGTATTTTTATCAAAAAACACAGAAATTATTTATACAGTACACAGAAAAATAATAGTGGCCAATTAATTCTAGAGCAGTAGGCCTTGAGTTTAAATTTGCAAAACCTTCCGAAAGGAGTTTCACTCAATGCATCAACAATTTAACCCAAGATTTCATTTTAGAAAGCTGTAGAAACCCAAAGTGCAAGGTCAGATTTTCTGTTTTTTAATATTATGAATTAATGACTTAATTCTTGGATATTTTGTGATCTGTAATAAGAACTTTTCTCAAATTTAATGACATAATTGTCTGTAAATCTGAAACAATGTATTCAAGACTGTTTTTTTTCTTATTGTATTTCAGATTTTTTTTTTTACCTTGACATTTTGTTACTGTTCATTCATACTATTCATTCATGCTCTGATTGTATTTTTATATTTATTTTTTCATGTGTTTGGCTTGATTTAGTCAAAACATTTTATCTGTAAAAGTGCTTCATGTGGAAACATCTAAATTGAAATTGTAGGTGTTGTTTCTTCATAATAAATGACACATTCTAAATGAATATGAATGAAACAATGGGATTTTATTATTTTGCAGCATTAAAAGTAATTGAAGCTGATCTCCATAGACAACAATACAACTGAAATAATTCCCAGGTCCAGAAACATAGTAAAAACATCAACAAAAAAGCTGGTCTTTGTAGAGACTCAATTTTATACTCGAAAAATTTAAGTATTACTACTTTAAGATGGTTTGGTAGCTCAACTCTTAGAGTTGAGAATAGTAGAATAGAAAGAATAGTAATCATGAATGCTGACTAATAATTAATAAAAAAATTTAGTAAAGCAAGCAAAATGTAATTAGTTTTTTATATGCCATAGCTATGCCTAAACACTACTTGACAAATTCAGCAAGTGAACACATCTCAATTTTCAGTCAAGTAATGAATTAATGCACAAGTTAAAGAATTATTTACTGGCAACAACAGAAAACATGATTAAATGAGCCATGACAAAGCTTTATTCAATCATGTATTTACCGGCAGTGAGCCCACATCTACTGCGTGGCAACACCGCTGACCTGATTTTGCTGAGTGCAACATGGGTAAACATCTTTGTTGACCCTGGAACAACATTGTGATTAACCAATTAGATTTGAAGAAACTTTTCGAAGAGTTTTTTTTGGAGTTTGGGCTTACAGCCAGTGTTTGGTGCTTGTAATGAAGGGAGCTGTTCAACAGCTAAAAGAGAAGCACCCAGGGCCAAGCTAACAGTGATCTGATGGCAGCAGTACCCTCTTTTGAAAGGCAGCTGGAGATCTTTAAGAGTGACATCACAGGGCCAAATACCCACTTTCCAACTCATCTCCAGCAGACTAATGGCAATCATCATCATCACCACCATCTATGCTTTTTAGAGAAACTGGCTAAAAATGTCAGGGAGTGCTTTGAGGGCTTCAGTGTTGGCAGACAAGTGCTTCTCTGCACTCCTGGTCAAGAATGTTGAGTTTTCAGAAGATACCAGGAGCATCTTTCTATGGGCGAAAATGCAAACCTATGGCACAGCAGCTTAAGTAATGAACAAAACGTTTTGTTATAACCAATAATTTCGGACCTTTGAAACTGATGAAAGTTCAGATTTGGACCTTTGAATGTAGACTTTGAGAAGCCCTGCTCTAAACTGTCCATTACACAAGATGACCAAATGTCTCTGGAGCAGGAGCCTGTTACGGAACAAATAATACATAAAAATCAGGGGACTATCAAAGAAATCAAAACTAGATCTGCCTGTCAGCACGCTCTCACACATTTTTAAATGACCAAAATTTAGCTCATGATTTGTATTATAAACTTGATGCGATACATTATAAATATGCAAATTAACGTAACCTGCCATCACAATTATCCCAAAATCCTGTTGGAAGCACTCCATAATGCAATTTGATTTTGGTCAACCCAAACCTAATCCTGGAGGGCTGGTGTTTCGTTGCCTGGAATGATTATGCCCTGCAGACAAATCTTCTCTAAGAAATGTCTAGTAAAAGTCAAGTAAAAAAAATATGTAACATTTTTGTCACTTTTGTGCACTTTACATTATATTTATTACCCTGGACCACAAAACCAGTCATTAATTTGCATGGTAAGAATAGGACAATATTTGGATAATGTTTACTAATGCCACTTTTTACTAATAAAGTGAGACATTATAGTAAAATAGTAATATTGCGAGATCTTGTGTGTCCTAAACACCGGGGATGAAACTGCTCAGTATTTGTATCAGACACACTGCATCGTTAATTTTTTACCAAAAACAAAAATGTATTTATATTAAGGATATATTGAGCACATTATGAGGACATAAATATTTTCAAGGGTTTTCCAGAACTTAAATTGGAAAAAAGTCAGGTTCAAGTACTTCAAGCACTTTAAGCACCTTGTAACAACCCTCTTATAGGATCTAAAATATTATTACCCATAATTACCCAAACTATATTACATCATGCTGCATCCCTGGGACTAATCACACCCACACACACACCTGCACCTCATCACCACACACACATACTGATTACACATGGACATAAAAGCCAAGACCAAACAACCACTCACCGTCTCTCAGTCTTGATTTGCTCTGGCTATCATTTCCGAGCGGTCCTTCTCATGTTCGTTTTTCCTGTTGTTACCTTGGACTGTTTATCTAAATCTTGACTGTTTGCTACCTGTCCCGAAATCTGCCTGTATACCTCGACCTTGATTCTGTCCTGTCCCCGTTGCTCTGTTTGCCGGTGTTTGACCCTTCCTGTCATCCGCACATGTGGAAAGGTATGCTGATGATATGCTATTTTTGTTGTCTTTGTAAAGTTTTTGTTGTCTTTGTAAAGTGGAGCCACTGATGTGACATGGACTGTTTTACCGATGTTTACATTATGTTTCTGGATCTGGGGAAGTTTTTTACCCTTTAGCACCTTCATCAGGTCAACAAATCTGTGTGATGCAGCTGACACAGAACAGCATACGCTGTTTACATTCAGTGGATATTCTCATAAATGGCACTATAGGGTGATGCAGAGGAGGCAAATTGTTTAATAAAATCTTTTTTTTTTTCTTGTAGCTCATAAAATTACTGTTGAAGCCCTAATGTCAGATACGTTTTTTAAACAATCTCCTTGCTACATTACTGAGCCTTAATCGTGGTAGTATCACTGCTATTGCAGTTCATGAAAAATATTTTAGTTTGTGTTCTGAGGATGAACAGAGGTCTTTGGAACGATGTGAGTAATGGCAGTGTTTTCATTTTTGGTTGAACTAATCCTTTAATAGTTAAAGATTGTCTAGGCAGACCACTGTTTGAAGAACTGATCTTTCAGAGTTCAGCAGTAAGTTTGTAATGTAATGTAAGCAGTAATGTAATGTTATGTAATGTAACGTAATTAAGTGTGTTACAGATCTTGCGGGTTTATTTTGTTGACTGTCGCTGTACAAAGGAATAATCCTCTGTCCAAGGACATGAACTCGACTTGAACATCACATGTTATCATCTTGAAAAGATGCTTATTATGATATGGCATGAATGCATCATAAAAAAATTCATGTTAACTATAAATGAGAACTTTAAAATCTCTTGGCCTGTTCATAATATTTATTTAAACAATAGCCTACCATAATTTATTTTTTTATTTTTTAGTACTTCAGCACAACTAATAGTGAGATATTGCTTTAATTAAAAAAATAAATAAACAAGAAATAAACACCACAGAGAAGTCAAAGAAGAGCTTTCAACTTCAGTGTTGGTGGTCCATGTTATGACAAATGTGCAACTCTCTTTCTGTACTGGACTTTGCATATTTGGATGTTTAAAGGTTTTATTAAGCTGTACTGACAACATCCCTAAATCTAGCTTCTTTTCACAGCTACATCTAACTCAAGTGATGACATCTTGTTTTTTTACTGCCACATTCACATTAAATGATACGTTTTTTTACCGCCCCATCTAAATTAATTGATGATGTCTTCTTCTGAAGTCCCCAGGGTGCAGGAGATCATCCAGCTTCTGGACCAGTGGGTGGAAGATGACTGCTATATCTTGGCGTTAGAGTGGCCCATGCCCTTTGAGGAATTTAACTGGTTTCTCCTGCGGCAAATAGGGCATGAATTATAATGTGCCAGGCAACACTTGCAGCTCTGATTAACCCAGACACTCTTAAAGTCAGACTTTGGCTGTGGGGAATTCCTCAAATACACAGGTTACTTCTTTGCTGGTATATATGATCCCTCAAAGCTTTAAACTATATGTCTCTAAAGTACAATGCCATCAAATAATTGCTTGAATGATAATGAATATCAAAATAAAATGCTGTGTTTATGGAAACAAAATCTCTTTCATCAATGCACAAGAGTGTACTGCCCTCCCGAGAATTAGATGTCTGACAGGCACAACGGGGAACCAGCGACAGTGTGGTCACTCAGTATCCTCTAGTTTGTGATGCTGTGTGGGGCATTTTCCAAAGACACAAGACCTGGGCAAGATCAATGGTATCACCTAGACCAGGTGGCTTGTTAAAAATGTGCAGTCATTTTATTTGCTGTCTGCAAATTGATCCAAAGCAGCAGATTGAACTGGAGAAAGAAGTAGTAGTGTCAAAACAACAAGAACAAAAGGCTGATTCAAGCCACGAGAAAGTAAATTGCAAGAGAAAAAGGGTAACCCTTAACCTTTCATTGCCCCCCAACACTTTTTAAAATAAAAATAACAATATAATATTTTATCACTTTGATATGAAAATCTTTAGTAATTGATCATTAAATTTCCAAATGTGTGTGTGTGCATACATAAAGGGTGCAATAAAGGGAATATCCAAATCTGTCTGTGATCAGGAGCTTGGATGGGTTTTTAGAACCTTAAGGAAACATCTCATGTTGTTCATTATACATAATACGACATGTTTTTACAGCAAAATAAAAAATTTTACTGTCTAGCATCTTTACACCTCAAGCAAATCAACAGCTCACGGCTCAGTTTACTCTGCAGGTCTTAATGCTCAGATTTTTTGTGCTGATGTTCACATTATCATTTAAATGCCACTGCCAGCAGTCTCATGTGTGAACCATTTACGCCCCGGAAGTGTCCTGCAGAAGACGACGTGATGTCATACGCAGCCCACTGTGTTAGCAGGAATAAAAACAGATGCTGCTTGGGTTAGAGTGTGTTTAGCAGTTTTTTAATTAATATGTAATCAGAGCCCAAATAAAGAAGTTATAATAATAATAAGAAGAATATTAAAATTATGACCCATTAGAGGGTGTTTTCTGACACTCCTGAAATCATGGTAAAATTCTTAGCCATCTTCAAGAATCAGCTAAAAACACATCTCTTCCATCCTTATTTGACGCTCTAACTCTCTATACTATCTCTAACCTTAAAAAATAAATAACATGCCCCATTTAAACTTCCACTCTATTAATTTTGTATATTTATATGTATGTATTTATATTTTGTATGTTTATTTTGTAAAAACAATGACTTTTCTGCTCTTTGTGTATTTGATCGGTTTGTTTTCTATTGCTTATTATGCACTTAACAAAAAATCAAAAAGCGTCTAACTTTTGTTCTATTCTTTGTTTTAATTTTACTTTTTAGAAAGAAAACAGATAAAAACATGAGAATAAAAAATAGATATGATTTCTTTATTTTAACAAACTGTAAAGCTATAAAGAAAAATTGAATTGTCTTTATTCTAAAATATTTTGTTTGTAATTTACAGACAAGACTATTTTTGATGAAATTATAGAAAACAATCCATTTTCACAATATTAAAGTAAAACCATCAAGTCCC
>JAUMHI010000585.1:0-11023 GCA_032359435.1 Enteromius unitaeniatus | reverse complement strand
TGTGTTTTCCCCTTCACCTGTTGAATAAATATTGTTTTGACTTTTACCCGTTTGAGTCCGTCCGCTTCATTACAGAAATATTTTTTTTTCTAAATAAATAATAAATTAACAAAACAAAAGAAAAAAACTGCAACAAACAGCAGCCTATATGCTGAATTTCAGTTCATTTCTGTGGAGTGCTCTTGTTTTTATTGGGACTACACAAATAAAATAAATTTTTAGAATAGTTTCAAACAATGCTGTAAGGCAAATTATTAAATTTAATAAATAAATGTTGAGCAGACTAAGTTGCACTTCTCTTGAGTTTCCTAAGTTTCTCTGAGTTGCTTCGCTGGTTGCTGTGGTTGCTTCTCCTTGATGCATTGGCTGGATGGTGGTCTTTGTTGTGGAGAAACATCACAGAGTAGATGTTTTCGTCACATCTTTCCAAAATGGTCCAAGCACACAGATGTTTTGCGTGCATCCTGTTTTTAACATGTGGAGTTCTGTCCTGCCCCCGAGTGATGGTGACCAATCAGTCCAGTGTTATGGGCGAGCCCCCTTTCCTTACTGGTTCCCTGTGATGCCTATTTCACATACATTAACATACATTTGACACCCAGGAATGTAAAGGCTTAGTCTCAAGTTTGGGTATAAACTTTTATGAAGTGTTATAACTTTTTTCTGGTTCACAATGTCGAATACCCGCTCATAAAAAGAGGTTCAAAATGTTCTGCACACTTGTTATGTACAAACTTGCCTATAATTAATACATGGGATACCTATTAAACTTCATTCACCCAATAACATCCTCGGGTTCAGGATCACAGATAGCATCTGGCGGATCCGGCCACCATGAGTCTGGGTCACAGACTTCTGATAGCATGACAAGCTGAGAAACCTGGAACTGACTGGACTTGACTCGACCCCTCGTATCGTGCTACGGGGCAGAGACCCGATACTGACTGGTTTGACTGACTGGCGTAACCGGGGCAAACTGGAAATGACACGACCCCTTGTATCGTGCTACGGGGCTGGAACCTGTTAGTAAAGAGTTGGAAACCATGAGGGCCTTCAACAGTTCATCAGGCTGTGTGACTCGGTAAACGGTAGCAAACAGAGTCCAAAGAGAGAAGCAAAGCGATAATCCAAAACGGGAGCGAGGGTCGGCAACGGTAAATCCAAACAGAATGACAATGATCAGGAACACGAATGGAAAAACAAGACAAGACGACAGTGCAATGGACCGTGGCAATATAAAAACACTTCCGGGTTATATACACATAAAACTAGGTCAGTGGGAGGAGACTAGACATGAGTGGCTATAGCAACATACGGGGGGGGTTTGGGGGAGACATCAATGGGGAACCATGACAACAGATGAGATAGGTGGTGACAAGAGTCCATGAATGAAAACAGACAAAACATACACACACAGTTTGCAGGGAGCTGGATTGCCATGAGCAGGCTGGTACATTCAGCTGATCATGACAATATTAGTACTAACTCTCATAACTAACTCTAACAACTTTCATCTTCATAACAAAATTAATACATCATAAATTCCAACGTATTAAAATAACAACAAATTAAGAAATGTATGTTTAACTTATCGTAATTTTGAAGCGCTAAATATTTTTCCATAAGTTCTTGGATGGAAACCTTATATGATGATCAGATCTGTGTGATCGGAGCACGGGCAAAACTCTGAATGCTAGTTTAATGTTAGACTCAATATGAGCTCATTTTCATATTATAGTAAAGATCAGGTGGAGCTTCTTCAGAACAGAGAGTAAGACAGGGACAGGCAGTAGTCCCTTAATTTATTCATTAAGTAATGGTGGTTGTTTATGCATTTTCAGGTACAGTAGTTAGTTTGAAAGAAAGAAAAAAAAAGTTTAACAGTGAAAAATTAAGTCTCACTTTACTAAAATTTTATTCACACACAGTTTTGACTATAAAACGAGTCTCTAAAATCTTTGTGATCATAGTAGTAGCTTTTCTTTTTGGCTGAATTTATTATTATAATTAACTTTAACTAATTATTTCCTGGATTTTCTATTACCTTACTCCCTACACATAAAAAAATAATCTCATGTAAATGCAAGAAACGGGATTAAAATCAAAAACATTTTCCCCAAAGTGTTTTATTATAAAATACAAATGTACAAACACCAAATACACCCTAAACTCGAAAATTCTGTCATTTATTACTAAGCCTCATGTCGTTCCAAACCTGTAAGACCTCATCTTCGGAACACATATTAAGATATTTTTGATGATATCAGAGACCCATCTGTCCCTCAATAGACAGCAATACAACTGTAATGATCCCAGATCCAGAAACGTAGCAAAAACATCGGTAAAACAGTCCATGTGACATCAGTGTATCAACTTCAATTTTGCAATGCTAGGGGAATACTTTTTTGCGCAAATAAAACAAAAAAAAACATAATTTACTCACTTCTCTGACTTACATATTCCGCCATTTTAGAGAGTATTTCAACGCACCGCATAAGCAAGTATTAACATATTTTACATAACATATATTTTACGTACCATGTTTCTGGACCTGGGATAATTTTAGTTGTATTGTTGTCTATGGTGGGTCATATGGCTCTCTGATATCATCCAAAATATCTTAATTTGTGTTCCGAAGATGAACAAAGGTCTTATTGGTTTTTTACCGATGTGATGGTGAGTAATTAATGACAAAATGTTCATTTTTGGGTGAACTAACGCTTTAATGTTATGCATTTTATAAAATAATAAAAATAACAGAAAAAAAAATTTAAATACAAAAAAAAAGATTTCTTATTGTCCACACTAGTGTATTTTTTGTGATCATGTATCAATGTTTAATCAAAATATTTTATAGTACTTTTTGTCATGATGCAGAGACAAAGACAATAATCCAAAAGCAGGCGAGGTCGGCAACAGTAAATCCAATACGCAGGGAAAACAAAGAAAAGAGAATCCAAGAACGAGAGAAACATTAATGACATATAAACAACGAACCATGATTACACAAAGACATCCAGGGATTTAAGTACACATGAGAATAGGTTACTGGGTGGAGACTTGAATGAAACACTATGACAACGAATGAGATGGGCAGAGACATGAATGGGAAACCATAACAACAGACAAGATGGGCAGAGACATGAGTTCATTGAAAAGGTCCAGACATGAAAACAGAGACAGAAACACAAAGAGTTTGTTAGGTGTTGGAGTGCCATCCAGCAGCTTGAGCTGGCACCTCTAGCTTGATCATTACACTTTTTTTTTGGCAACAGTTTATTCATTTTATTTAATAAAGCCCTAAATAGTTACTTACTTAATTCTACAACATTAAATTATTTCAAATTATTTTTTTTCTTAGAACAAAGTGTGTCCCCAAATCTTGTCAACAAATAATGTTACTGTAACGATCAGCTGGATGTGCCAGCACTCCAGCTCTCCTCGAACTGTGTATGTGTTTGTGTCTATTTTCACCTATGGACTCATATCAGTGAACTCATGTCTCCGCCCTGCTTGTCAGTTGTCATGGTGCTTCATTGCTAGTCTCCACCCCCTGACCTAGTTTTCTGTGTATAAAGCTTCCCATTGTTTGAGTGTTTGGTCACGGATCATTGTTTATGTGTATTGCCATCAACCTTGTGTACTCATTCGTGTTTTCATTTTACGTGTATCTTGTCGTTTGGATTACCAGTTGCCGATTTCTACCTGTTTCTAGATATTCTCTCTGCCTCTCCCTAAGGACCCTGATTACTGGTATTTGACCGTTGCTTTGTTTTCGTTTATGCTATTGCCTTTGCCTCGACTGATTCTGATTGCCGGTATTCGACTTTGTCTGCCTGACCCTGAGGCCAAAAACCCTTTTGCATTTGAGACTAATCAGTGCCTTGCAGGCAGGATTATAAACAGGCATCAGAGACATTTTTGCGTTCACTATTTCAGCGCGGACGCTGCATTGAGAATTACGTTGAGGAGTTTATCACTGTGTCTCATCTAATGAAGGTCAGTGAGGAAACAATCAAGAGGTACTTTCTGTCTGGATTGGACCTTGTTTTATTGCGTGATTTACCCGATGAAGATCCCAGTTGGACATTAGAACAGCTAATAGACTTTGTGTTGTGGTACTGTGGTTCCCATTTTACCGTTTGTGAAGCGGAGAGGGACATTTGCACGCACGGTCGCGAATGGCGTAATCGCCGTGTTCCGAATGTATACGCGAGCCCGTGGCTCGGCTCCCACCTCGCCGTTCGTTGAACCCTGCTCCCGCACAAAATGGACGGCAATCACGGGACGGCGCGCAAAATGGAGGCTGAATCCAGGGACACCAACCCTGCAGCGTGGTTGCCAGTGCCACTCGAAAACGGTGCCAGATCTACCAAAATCCCCCGCGGTTCCCAAACTGCAAAAGACTGGTTTTTATCCTGCTTCAGCAAGAGGGGCCATGTACACTCCAGCCAGTGTGGTTGACAGGGCTCTCTAAAACCCCTGCGGTTCCCAAACTGCAAAAGAAGGGTTTAAAGTTTCACGGCGTCAGGGGCCATGTTCAGCTCAGTCGGTTCAGGTATCACAGCTAGGGGAGCTGTCACGCATTCTAGCGACTCCTATTCCGCTAGTGATGGGTACCGACGCCATTTTACAGCGAGAGGGGCTGTGTGGTGCCCAGTCCGTAGCATGATGAAAGGGGTCATGTTCGGTCCAACCTGTACCAGTCAATCCCAGTTATATAGCCAGGGGTGCTGTTTTCCGCCCAGTCGGTCCAGGTTTTATGGCTAGAGGAGCTGACACCCATCCTAGCAATCCCTGAAATGCTAGAGACGGGCTCTGACATCATCACGACGAGAGGGGTCATGTTCAGCTCAGCCAGTCTCAGTTACACAGCCTGACGAGCTGTTGAAGGCCCTCAAGGTTTCTAACCAGTCAGTAAAGGGTTCCAGTCCCGTAGCATGGTTTGAGGGGCGGTTACACAGCCTGACGTGCTGCTGAAGGTACTCGCGGTACCTAGCCCGCAAATAACGGGACCTACTCCCGATACACGGTATGAGGAGCCGTGTCCCGTCCTGTTGGTTTGCGATTTGGGTTTTGTGTGGCCGGATCCGCCCAAGCCGGTTGATGAACCAGATTGGGTATTACCGGAAGTGCCAGAGCCAGTGGTGGTACACCAACCACCCGAGCTCCACGTAGATTGTGAGGTCCCAGGGCCAGATCCTCCGGAGCCTGTGGGAGGCTTGGACACTCCAATGGGTCCACTTATGGCTGCACCATCTCTGGAGAAGTCGGTATTGGCCATAGATTCTCCAGAGCCCCCGTTCGTGGCTGCTCAGCCCGTGGAGGTGGCTGGGTCATGGTTCAGAGGGACACTACTACTGTCTGTTCGGTCCCAAAGGGCGCTTCCACAACCGGTCCTACCGCAAAGGGCGCGCTCATTGTCTATTGGGTTCTAATGGGCACTTCCACAATCGGTCCCACCAAGAAGGGCACTTTCACTGTCAGTTTGGTCATTGTCTGTCTGGTCTCGGAGGGCGCAATCACTATTTAGTCAGCCTAGAAGGGCACAAGCTCAGGCTGTATGGCCACGGAGGGCGTTACCATATTTTGCTTTTAAAATTCTCAGAATTGTGAAAGTTACAGGAAATTATGTCGCTTTCACTCACTGATAAGATCTGAAGCTCTGAAAAGTATCTGTGCTCTCTCTGAGAAAATATTTTAATCTAAAAACTTCTTACACCAAGAGTTATTTTTAAAACGTAAACGTTTAAAACTCTGTTACCACAATATCAAAAGGAAACCAAGATTCATTACTGATCTCACATTGGGTTATTTAAAGCTATTTTAATCATATTTTCATTAGTGTCATGTGTTCTTGGCATTTATGCCAGCAAGTGGAGTTTTTATGTTATTCTTGCTAAAAACCAATAAGCATTCAGTAAAAAATCAGTAATAACATATAGTAGCTACGTCACAGAAATAATGACAGACAAATATAAGATATTTGAAGTGGTCACTTTTATGTTTTGGTTTAAAAATAATGTT
This sequence comes from Enteromius unitaeniatus, assembly GCA_032359435.1. Classification (NCBI taxonomy): domain Eukaryota; kingdom Metazoa; phylum Chordata; class Actinopteri; order Cypriniformes; family Cyprinidae; genus Enteromius; species Enteromius unitaeniatus. The sequence continues at coordinate 4,996 of JAUMHI010000585.1, read as the reverse complement.
GACATGTAGTTAACATAGATGGTTTCACAACTCTGGCCCTCAATCTACTGTATGGCCCTGCAAAGTTTTGCTTCAACCCCAATCAACTAGATATCCTTGATTTGTTCATTCACATGTTTCAGCAGAGTTCAGCAGTCACTTGTTTATTATAACAATAATAATAATAATAATAAACTTGCTTGAATCATCAGAAGGAGCACTATGACATATTAATTCCTTGCAATATCAACTTTTGGTTCTTAGGATCTCCTCAGTGTGACTCAGTATCTCTGGAAAGCACAAAACAAAAGATATTTTGGTACACAAGAGACTAAAATGATTAATAGCCTATATTTATAGATTAAAAGTGAAAAATAGCAGAATTGTCTTATCGAGATTAAAATAAATAATTTTTGGGATAAAACTGACTGACAATCTGCTTACAGAAATTACATTACTAATTAATTTACCTGGTTTAGTGCCACGTTGATCACTGTAGACTCAGTGTTGGAGGTGGCTTTGCAGGCAAATACTGAGATACAGATAGAGATGATGAACTGAAGGATGGAAAACACCAGCAATATTCCAATTATTCCCGAAACGTAGCTCTAAATAAACACATACAGCATGATCATACATGAAAGCAGTTCCACAAAATGCTATTATATTAAGTTTATCAAAAATTATATAAAAAAAATATATTAAACAGCAAACAGATATTCTTATGGGTATAATCCTTAGGGGATATTTCAAAAATCAGGATATAAATTTCACAAATGTACAATCATGTTGTAATTTTGTTCTGCTCGAAGCTTTTGGGTCATTCCATGTCCACTCAACCAGAGGTCCCTCGCTCAAAATGTCGATTTTCTTTTTTTTTTATAAGAAAGAGTGGAATAGTAATGAAAGCCAAATTATTAAATCTCATGTATGAATATTTACTGAGTAATCCACTATTTTGTCAGTGCCAATTTTCACCTGAGATTCAGTCAAATTACAGGGGTTTAAAATTACTTCAGGAAGATGTCAGAATAGTTATGTTAGGTCTATTAGTAAAATCTGTTGACTTTAACAATCTTTGGAGGAAAAAAACTTGAAAAGTGCTATTTTCCCATTTTTCAATATCACTACATAATGCTGCAAAGTGTTCAGGCCTGTAACTCAAAAAGCATATTATACAAATATACAAATGCATATTATATAAATATTATACCCTTACTATCATAATGCCCTTTTAGATATGGGTCTTAACAGACTTCCCTTTTGGTATCTATTATTTTCACTGAGCTACATGTTGGCATGCTGCCAAGAGGTTATTAGACTTAAGAAAAACAAATGTGGGTCGCAAATGTGTCTTGTTTTCTTCTGTTGCAACAACTGCACTGTTGATACAAACCTGTCTACCAGGGGTGTAACGGTTCACAAAAATCCCGGTTCGGTTTGATACGATACAGTAGTGTCACGGTTCGGTATGTTTTCGATACGACATAAATAAAATAGAAAAATATATATATATATTTTTATTTATTTTTTTACATTTTTATTTATTAAATAAAAATGTAACTTGAACCTTTTACTTTGAACAACAATGGAGCCATACTTCTGTCACGGGAGCGAGGCGAGGAGACATGCGGGTTCAAATGCAGGCTGTTTATTGATAGGTACAGGGCAAAAACAGACAGGCTTAAGGTCGTTACCGACAGACAAGGGTAGAGGAGGCAGAGCACAATAATGGTCCAGGCGTGGGTAGGGATGGGTAGATCGAGACCTAGTGTCGACACACGTCTTGAGTTTTCAACACACTAGTGCTTTGAAGCAGTGTTGTTGTGCGTTGTCCCATACCCGCTATCCATATCAATATAATTGTTATATTCAATGTCATGCCTCTGAACGTTTTTATTATTATTATATTATTATGTTTTATTGCTTAAGCCGCTTAGGTTCCAGCACAGCAGAGCAAGTAATTTCCTTGATTAAAAATATGTATTGAATTTGTATTGTTGCATTTGTGCTTTTTACCAAAGTCCATGTTTGTGACGTGTTGTCAGAAACAAATTTAAAATGGGTCCAGTTAAAAAGCACACAGGTCTAATTAATTGTTATAGAAGGGAAAAGATTAGAGATTAAAAGTTAGATGTGATTACACATGAAGAACAGAAAGTCTTTATTGTCATTGTACTGTGCAAAAAAACAATGAATTTTGAAAACTAAAAAAATTAAAAATTAAATTAAAAATTTTGCAATATGATTTTAGATTCTAGATCAAGTCTTTAATAATGGTGAAATTAGAACTATATCTTGTTTCCCTCTATCAATAGATAACATGTCTGAAAACATCAGTGCACTGAAATTGTCAAGTTGAGGCACAATACCTTGCTCTCTGTAGTCTATTTAAAAGATTCTATATTTGAATCAGCTTCAGGGATATTTGGAAAATATTCAGTAAAGAAAGTATTTTTTAATACCTTAGGAGTTACATGCAACATTGGGGGAAAAAAGACTGCTCTTTCCCTATATTTGTATGGTCACCACAGGCACATAAATGCAACAAATTTTGCTAAAGTCAACAGATTTTACTATTAGATCTACCAATTTTCTCTCTCTCTCTCTCTCTTTTACTCTGTGTAAAAGTCACAATGATGCTGCCATTTTTCTGAATTTTTAACCCCTTGGACCAGTCAAGTTCACAAAAGCACGTTGCACTCTTAAAAAGACACTTGTGTGTCTTGCGTCTTTAATGTTTGCATTATAGTGTGCTATAGCTTTTTTGCATTAAAATGGTAAAAATATTGACACTGCATGATGGCACCCCTCAAGCCTCATAAATCATCAAAAATGGGGGAGAGGGTGAAGACACTGCAGGTGAATAGGGTAAAAGAATTAACTAGTTATCACCTTACTTACCTAGTTGATTGATTACATTTTAATTGCAAATATTTTTTGAATAAGCTTTCTAAAATATTAAGTTTAAGTATGCAAATGAAGCATATTTAATGAAATCTGCATATATTTCTAGAACAAAAATAAGTTTAAAAATTTTGTGTTTTTTTTGGCTTATATTAATCTGAATAATCACTTGAATTCCTTAATTCTAAGTTGTTTTGGATAAAGGTGTCTGCTAAATAGATAAATGTAAATGTTTAACTTGTGCATTCCATTCCAATTTTATTTATTTTTTCAGATCATCTAACAGCTCTATGTGAGGAACAAATAGACTATTATGTCAAGATTTTAAGCGATTAACAACTTAACAACAATTAAGATTAACAATCTTAATTACTGGGTAAAGTTTTCAATAAACAAAACAGCTTAAAATACACATTAAAACAAAATATTGCACATTCAGTACCTCGCTATATGAATACGGTTGTCTGAATGCTAAGTCCAGACTCGCCAGTACAATGCTTATTCCTGCAGTTATGGCACTGAATAAATTCATTCCAAGAGAGCCTTTCACCTACAGAAAGAACAAATTTAAAATGACAGAACATATAGTGACTTACACAACACTAGAACCACTGGTGGTCACTGTATACCTAAAATCAACCAGCAGGTAAATTTTACCAACGCAAATGGCAACTGTTTTATATTATTTCACTGTGTTATGCCATTGACTTCATAAAGAAATGTCTAGAAATGTCATTAACTTTACTTTTGTCCTGTTTTATGTTCAAAGCTTTTTATATGCAGACTACTCTAATCACTTTTCCTAACATTAAAAATAAGCAAAACAATCCTGCATTGACAACAAGAATTTGAAAGAAGGAAATATGTATTTGTGTAGTGTAATAACATAATACAATGTCATTAATCAATATAGGATTATTTAATTATAGGCTTAATTTAACCTATATTATTTAAATTACTAAAATAGCTTTTAGACAACCTAAGGAGCAATTATATCATAGCAATTTGCCACAATGTATGCAATGGCAAATTCAAGTGCACAGCTTCACCTATAAATTATTCATTTGTTTAGTTATATAATTTATAATTTGAATAAGAGAACAACAACAATAAACAATAAACAAATTACTCCCCACCATCAGAACTGCTTCGCTCTTTTTATTTAGTGCTTATTTTATTTTTATTTATTAAACTAATTACTTCAAGTTCAATGCGTGAAAGGCATTGCTTAGTAATAAACATAATAATAATTGCCTAATAATAAGAGGTCATGTAATGTGATTTTATAATGTGATAATGTGATTTCAAGTTTTCCATTTTCCACAGATAAGATCCTTGAAGTTGCAAAGACTAAAGTGTCAAACTCAAAGAGAAAGTATGCACAGACTGTGCTTGAGAGAGAGCATAGAGGAGCTACAATAATGTACAGTATTTGAAAGAATAATGCGTTTTTTGAACATTAAAGCATGTCAATATATTCTGTTACACCAAATAATGATCTTTAAAATAGCATCATATGACCCCTTTAAAACATAAGCTGCAAGAAAATGACAGCCCAAAAATGCCGGGATATAGTATAAATTTGACCTGCACATTGCATAGGTATAAATGCCCTGTGTTAAAATCTGTATTGTTGGGAGGCTGTATTGTTTTCGCTGCAGGTACACACACAACTTAGTAGAGAGTCCTGTGCTTTCACTTCAACGACACAAAAACTGCACATCGTAGAAACGGTATAATTATTTTGGTTTGCGGTTTTGAAACCGTGACTTTTTGAAACCGCGAATTGATTTTCTGAACTGAAATTCAGGCCTTGAATAAATGATTAAAATTCCTGAATGGAGTATTACTAAAAATAATTCTACATGATAAAAAGAAGGCTTTAAAAATATCTGTATTGGTATCAGCAGATACTGCTCTCTGTGATCATCCTCAAAATCCAGATCAGAGCACCCCAAATGTTAAAAAATTCAGTCACATTAAAAACATTAGACTGCTTTTAGCCTAATGCTAGCTGGTTCACTTTCTGGCAGTGAAACGTCTTGGTTACGTATTGTAACCCTCGTTCCCTGAAGAAGGGAACGGAGACGTCACGTCGAGACCGACGAAT
>JAUMHI010000583.1:0-11079 GCA_032359435.1 Enteromius unitaeniatus | reverse complement strand
ATATAGATATAGATATATAGATATGTGGATATATATATATAGATATATATATAGATATGTGGATATATATATATATATCTCATGTATTTTTTTTAATCTAGATTAATTGTGAAGTTAATCTAGATTAAAATGGCTCAGTTGAATTCTGCCAAAGGCATTGAGAATATGTGTACTACCTAAATAATGACTAAAAGTAAAGCCCTATTCGGACGGAACACCCTTCCAAGATCAGGTACTGAACCTGCAAGCTCTGCCCCAGGAGGGAGCAGACCCGGCCGTAGAGTTGCTGTGTCCAGTATGCACATTATGCCTCTACGTTGACCGCACTCAGAGATTCAGATGCTCTCAGCAGCTCTTCATCTGCTATTGAAGTCAGCATAAAGGGAATGCTGTCTCCAAACAGAGGTTGGCGCATTGGGTGGTTGATGCCATTTCCCTGTCTTATTTATACCAGGGAGAGCCGTGCCCCTTAGGTCTGCGAGCCCACTCCACAAGGAGTGTTGCCTCCAACTATGCGTTGGCTCACAGCACCTCTCTAGCAGATATCTGTAAGGCTGCAAGCTGTGCTACACCTAACACCTTCGTCAGGTTCTACGACCCCTGAAGGAGGGAACGGAGATGTTACGTCCCCTTGCCACGACCCAGGGGAGCGCTGACACTAACTCGGATCCTCAGCGAAAACCTGCAAGTACATTACATCTGTGCCCTCTTATACTCACGTAGTGATAAGGTGCACCTGGCAGTAATTAAATGCACGCCGATATTCATTGGCCTTTTCTTAATACACGAAGGCGATTGGTCTCTCGTGTGAGTTCCCATATGTAACGGCTCCGTTCCCTCCTTCAGGGAATGTGGGTTACCTATTCTGGGTATCCTTTGCCACCATCTTTCTAAGCACTAGATTTTACCCTTTTTGTCAACACAGTTTTTAATCATTTAAGATTAAATACAATTCAGTATGATTTTTCTTTTAGACATTTTATATACTGGTCAGAATAAGGGTTTCATTGTTACATAATTATATATTTTCACTGAATTACAATACAACATTATTTATGCACATTTTATTTTCACAAAATAAATATTTGAAACATTAAAGTATACACTTTACTTCCATTTAATATGTATATTCTCTGTATATAATTAATGTATATAACACTGTAATATATTTTTATATATTATTGTGGTGTTATTATGATAAACAATTATTCTATAACATATATAACACATTTTATAAGGTATTCAATTGCTTTTGTACACAAACACATACATGTGTCATATATAACACACACACGCACAGTTTTATGCAAAAGATACAATGCAAAGTAAATAATAACAAAAACATACAGATTCAAAGATTTGCAATCCCCAAAGAAATAACAACATCAATATTTAGCTAGTTGAGCCACCTTTTGCTGAAATAACAGACAGTAGATGTTTCTTATAGCCAGTGATGACTCCTTGAATTCTTATTTTGGTATTTTGGACTAATCTTCTTGGCAAAATTTTTCCAGTTCAGCCAGTCTTGGTGGCTGGTGAGCACGGACAGCCTTGTTCAAATCAATCCATAGATTTTCAATGATGTTCAAGTCTGGGGACTGGGATGGCCATTCCAGAACATTGTATCATTGTCTATGCATAAATTCCTTGGTAGATTTGGAACAATGCTTTGGGTCATTGTCCTGCTGAAACAACCTATCCCGGGATAACTTCAACTTCTTGACTGATTCTTGAACATTGTTCTTGATTGTTCTCTTCATTTTCTACCGTGCAAAGTTCCTCTGGTTGTGACCAAATAACTCAATCTTGGTTTCATCTGTCCAGAGGGCATTATTCCAAAACAATTCTGGCTTGTCCAGTTAAGCCTTTGTGACTCTGCTTGTTAGCAGTACACAGAAAATGCTTTTTTCCGCATTACCCTTCCATTAAGTTGTCCCTTGTGCAAAGTTTACTGGACTGTAGAACAATGTACAATGACACTGTCAGCAGCAAGATGTTCTTGGATAGATTTGACCTTGACCAGTCTAACCATTCTTCGACTTTGCCTTGCAGATATCTTTCTTGGTCCATCACACCTTTCTTTTACAAGGACTGTTCCTCTTACCTTCATTTCCTAACTATATTTTAAACTGTGGAGATAGAGACTTTAAACCTAATTTATGTTGATGAATTATCCTAGATTTTAGGTCATTAAAGACTTCTTTTAAGGTTCCCACGTTGCTACCTTTCCATAGAAATGAAGGACAACTACACTCAAAAAAACTATTCCGAAAACGGTTCAGTTTATTTTAAAAACATATTTTCATTTAACACAATTATGTTTGGTTCCCTATTTAAACAACTGCATTGTCTTAAACTGACTTTAAACAGTTTTGTTTTTTTCAACTCAATATTTTCATTTTGAAAGAGCATAAATTATTTTACTTGTGTGACTAGGAAGGGAATATCCCCTTCCCATCATGCTTTGCACGGGGCAGGATAGTAAATCTTGAAATATTTTAGGCATTTTTATTAACATAATTAACATCACAATAGAGAGGCGAGGAGGCGTTCGGAATCAGATGCAACATGTTTAGTAACTGACAGAGTGAGACAGACAGGGTACATCACAGTTAAACAGGAACAGAGGAGGCAGAGGCATAAGAGTAAACCAGGACGTAGCGATCACAAAAAGGTGCTGTTCAGGCTTGCGCTTCCTCGCGAGCAGAGAGGAAACGGAACCAGAAATGCGATCAGAACTAGAAATTTATTTACAACACAAAACAAGAAAACGACGAGGAGTATGCAACATGCTTTGCAGAGCAGGACACAACAGCAACATCCGACATCGAACTTGAGACAGGAAGTGAAATAAATTCACAGACCAATCAAAGACTAAAGACAATACACCTGGGAAAGACAGCTGGCAGATAATCAAACACTAATGACAGGGGCGAGGTTACAAACAATCAGAGCACATGGGGGAACAGAATGAAAACAAAACACAAGAGCACATGGAACAGATATCAAAACATAACCACATGCACATGGACATATGACATAGTTGCAGAGAAACATACACCGAGCACGCCTACGGCATGACATAGCCCTACCCCTAGGCGCAGATTCCAGACGTGCAGGCAGCAACACCAGTCTTTATGGGGGGCGGAGCAGCCGGAGGAAATGCCCTCCAGGGCGGGGCGGAAGGCGGAGACGCCCACCTGGGCAGGCCAGATGGTGGGAAGGCCCTCCATGGCAGAGCAGGTGGTGGAGACTTCCACCTGGGCGGAGCTGACGGGAGAACCGCCCTCCAAGGCGGATCAGATGGAGGAGCAGCCCACCTGGGCTTAATAGGGACCGGTAACGCTCTCCTGAGCCGACCTGACAGTTTATGTGCCTTCCAGGGTGGTGCAGATGGCAGCACAGCCCACCTGAGCTCACCGGGGACGGGGAATGCTCTCTCGAGCCGACCCGACAGTTCGTAAGTCCTCCATGGTGGAGCCGATGGCGGGTAAGCCAACCGTGGCTTACCAGGGACCGGGGATGCTCTCCAAGGCAAACCAGACGGCGGAAGCAGGGTGGGGCAGATGGCGGGGATGACCACTTAGGCAGACCAGTTGGCGAGGACGCCCTCCGTGACGTTGCAGTCGTCTTCCAGGGTGGAGCAGGTGGCGGAGAGACCCAACTGGGCTCACCAGTCAATGACAGTGCCCTCCTGGGCCGAACAGTCCATGATAATGCCCTCCTGGGCCGAACAGGCAACCATAATGCCCTCCTGGGCCGAACAGTCTCTGACAATGCCCTTCTGGGCCGAGCAGTCCATAATAATGCCCTCCTGGGCCGAGCAGGCTGTGACTGCGCCCTCGGGAACCAAACAGACAATGAACGCACCCTTCTAGGTTGAACCGACAGAAATTGCGCCCTCTGTGACCAAACAGACAGTGATTGCGCCCTACGTGACGGAACTGACTGTGATAAGGACCTCTCAACCTGTCCAAACAGGGACTCGGAGGCCTCCATGGGCTGTGTAGCCACCAACGGGATTCTACGAACATGACCGACATCTCCAGAGATTGTGCAGCCATTGGCGGACCCGATGGAGTCCCTGAGCTACATACGGACTCTGGTGGCTCGGGTCACCATGGATCCGGATCACAGACCGGGTCTGGTGGATCCAGCCACCATAGTTCCGGATCACAGACCCGGTCTGGCGGTTCTGGCCACAATGAATCCGAAAACAGAATGAAAACAAAACACAAGAGCACATGGAACATATATCAAAACATAAACACAAGCACATAGACACATGACATAGTTACAGAGAAACATACACAGAGCACGCTTACAGCGTGACAGTAGCGGGGGTTGGCACCGATGAATCCAATCAAACAAGAAACAGGGAAACTAAGATTACAAGGCATGAAGAGCACGAGAGTACATCCAGTGACAAACAAATAATGGACGTGAATACACAAAGACATACAGGGACTTTATACACTGGGAACTAGGTCAGTGGGTGGCGGCTAGTAATGAAAGGCTATGGCAATGGACAAGGGGGCGGAGACATGATACTGACACTATGGTAACCAACAGGGTAGGTGGAGACCCAAATGAAACACCATGTTAACAGATGCAAGGGGCAGAGACAAGACAAGAGTTCCTGCTTGAAAACGTACATAAAAACACAAGAGTTCAAGGAGCGCTGGAGTGTCATTCAGTGGGCTGGCCTGGCACATCCAGCTTGATTATTACACTGGGAGACTTGTTAATGTTTAATGCTCTTTTATGTTTGTATTTAAAAGACCTTCTTCGTTTTTTAGTGTAGAAGAATGTCTTCCTATTATTTTATTTTTCAACATGCATAAAAAGTATCATATTCATTAATACTATATTTGATCAAATTGATTTGACCAAACTCAATTAAATTCCATCACATTAATTTCTTTTTTATGAGTTGGGGCTACACATATTTATTGCATGGAAATCCTGCCTTCAATTACATTAAGATCATTCAATGAATCAAATGTCTTTTTTTCATGATTAGTTTCACCTGTTTTTTTTTTTTTTTCCCTTTCTACTGCAATCAATTAGTATTAAGTATAAAGTGACAAATCTACACCAATGAGAGGGTGGCCAAACTTTGCACAGCCTATTTTTTACTTTTACATTTTATTTTACACAACACGGTACTGCTACATTGAGAATTAAAAATTAAAAATTCTCTCTGAAAAATTATTTCTTTGTAGAGAAAGAGCACATTATTATAAAGCCATAGAGGGGTGCCCAAACTTTTGCATAAAACTGTATACTGTAGAAACTTAGAAACTTAAATATTATATATTTAGTTCGCCCCCGATATTTCTTTCTTTCTCTACTGTTTAAAAAAAAAAAAAAAAAAAAAAACCTTCTGTGGAAGCCTTTGCTTGCATACTGTATGTATCCATTTGAAACATGCTTACCTCACCACAGTTATTTGTTCCACAGCACTTGCTCGTCTTCGCTGCCCATGACATTATGTGGAAAAAATCAAAGCGAAGTAAGCTTGCATATTCATCAAGATAATTACAATACACATACATATGCGTTGAACTTTACATAATGAAAATGGACAGGAGTGAAAGCGGCCCCCGCACTCATTACAAATGGATGTGACTTTTACCTGGTTAGCACTCTGGTAATGAAGTGCCATCATCTTGTCCACAGCTGTGTGATGGATACGTGGGCCTGGTTAAAATACCCTCCGCAGATCCTCATCGCCAATTAGATGGCTGATAGATGGCATTATCAGTCACATTAATGAGCATGGACTGACACGTGTGCCTGCTGTGGTCACCTGGCCTACGTGCCCCCGGTACCAGGCCACACCACATTTACCATTTCCTATCCAGCTGGGCATGTTAAACATTGATAGCCCACAAATTTGATCTTGCTTTTATGAGGTCTAGTATACAGCATTCAGATACCCAAACTCTGATTTAAAGTAAATTTATTTCCAAAGTATTCATCACTAGCACTTAAACGTGGTACGAAAAAAAAGCAGAAAGCACACGCGCACACACACGTGTGCATGTCCAAACTTCTTTTTCCAATTAAACTTCATTTTTTTTTTATTATTTTTTTATTTTATTTTACAGATTATTTGGAATTTGCTTAATTTGTTATTTCATTGTCATTTCCACCCAAACAAACATCTTTGCCCCAGTAAGTTAGTAAGACAGCAGTGTCAGTAAAGAGCTAGTGGTCGACGGATATGTTTTTGTTTAAGGTCGATGCCAACAAGTTAAGTCAAAAGTTTGCTAAGTTTGCAAGTTTTGTGATGTTTGTTAGTCATTCAGAGATTTGTTTAAATTTCATAAAAGCGTATTTGCTGAATGCTGACAGTAATTATAAAATATTATAAAGTTCGCTTTTCTATTACTAATCAAATTCTAATTAAATGTAATTAAAGCAATCATTATAATTGCTTTTTTTGTGTACATTTTAATTCTTAGTTTATCTGTTCTAACTGATTATTAAATAGATTTCTTGCCATATTAGACAAAACCAGACATTGGGAGACTTTGGATGTCTGCAAAATTGAATGGTGACCTAAATTTGAATGAATACTTAGACGCCTCATTGGCCACTTTGAGCCATTGCTACTAGGGCTGGGCGATTTAATCGTCGATTTATTCATTCACATTTCGTCAGTAAAGCCAGTTCTTTAATAAGCTTCTTTTTAAAATGAGCGGCGGTTCATACACAGAGCCGTAGATCACTGGACTGAACTTGATTACGGATTACCCTTTGGACTTTGTTTGACTTTGTTTCTCTTTGTGTCATCATTAAAAAGCCTGCACATGGATCCAAGTATGTCTGAGAGTGATTTACAGAATACTTCGCCACCACCGGATCCAGCGGCTTTGTACAGTATGATGGGAGAGATGGGCCGTCAAGCAGCCGTCCTCTCGACCCACCAGACCCAGATTGAGAAGCTCACCTCACTGACAGACGAGCTGGTACGCTCCATGCAGGCTCTGACCGCCGCCACCACGGCCTTAGCTCAAGCCGCGGCCGCACCTCCGCCACTTCCGGTCGCACAACCCGCGCCGCCAAGCCCCGCTGCATCAGCCAACCCAGCGCGTTCGTCTCTTCCTGAGAAATACGACGGAGCTGCAGGCAAGTGCGAGGGTTTCTTATTACAGTGCGATATCTATATGACACAGCAGGCACAGAGCTTTCTCTCAGATGAGAGTCGTGTGTCCTTTCTCTGTTCTCTGCTGACTGGGAAGGCACTAGACTGGGCTACTGCAGTTTGGAAGGGGCATAACGGACGCCTGCCGCCATACCAGAGCTTTCTACGTGAGTTTCGAGAGGTGTTTGAACACTCCGTGGATGGTCGCAACGCCAGAGATGAGATCATGAATCTTACCCAGGGCAATTCTTCCGCGGCTGATTACACAATGGTCTTCCGCACACTATCAGCTCAGACAGGATGGGACGCTGATCCTCTGCTCACAGTCTACCGCCGCGGTCTCCGAGAGGAACTGCAGACTGAACTAGCGAGCCGCGATCAGGGCATGACGTTGACGGAGTACATGAACCTGGCCATCCGAACTGATCACATTCTGCGCTCTCGTCGACCACGCCGTACCCCAACGCATCAAGCGGCCAGTCATCTAGCACTACCACCCATTGAGCCAATGGAAATCGGATCTACCCAGCTCACCAGCACGGAACGAGAACGACGCCTGGCTAATCGCTTGTGTCTGTACTGCGGATTACCGGGTCATGTACGTGCCACCTGTCCCACCAGACCTCCTCAGCCTAAGATTTACCGGGTGAGTGCCGCTTCCATTAATTCTGCTCTGAGTATTGAAGTGGAGCTTAGATTTGCTAATTTGGTTGTTCCGGTCCGGGCCCTGGTAGACTCCGGGGCGGCCGGCAACTTCATTGACTCTGAATTCGCCTCTAATCATGGTGTTCCCCTTCTCCCCTGTGTTCCTGCTGTGACGGTGGCAGCCCTCGATCGCCGGCCCATAGGCTCGGGCCGCATCACCTCTCAAACTACCACCCTCACCCTCTGCACGAGTGCACTCCACACAGAAGAGATTGTATTTCACCTGATCACTTCACCTGATCATCCGCTAATTCTGGGCATCCCCTGGCTGAGGAGACACAACCCCACCATCTGCTGGCAGACCCATCAAGTCACCCAGTGGTCCACTTCCTGTCACCTTCACTGCCTCCAGCCAGTCTCACGGCAGCACCACGTCACCCCTGAGTCACGGCCTGAGGAGATCGATCTTACGGATCTACCACCAGTCTAGCATGACCTCCACACTGCCTTCAGTGCCACCAAAGCCGCAGAGCTACCGCCTCACCGGCCAACTGACTGCGCCATTGAGCTCCTTCCCAACAGTACACCTCCCCGGGGCCGTATCTTCCCTCTCTCTCAGCCCGAATCAGAGGCTATGGCACAATACATTAAGGAGGAGCTCGCTAAGGGTTTCATTCGGCCATCCACCTCACCCGCCTCGGCCGGATTCTTCTTCGTAAAGAAAAAGGATGGAGGCCTCCGCCCCTGCATAGATTACCGGGCCCTCAATGAAATAACCATCAAGTTTCGATACCCCTTGCCCCTAGTCCCGGCAGCTTTGGAACAGCTCTGATCAGCCAAGTACTTTACCAAGCTAGATCTCCGCACCGCCTACAATCTCGTCCGAATCAGAGAGGGGGACAAATGGAAGACGGCATTTTCCACCACCAACGGGCATTATGAATATCTAGTGATGCCGTTTGGCCTGGCCAACAGTCCCGCCGTATTCCAATCCCTGGTCAACGAAATCTTTCGGGATATGCTGAATCAGTTCGTCATCTTATACATCGACGACATCCTCATCTATTCCCCCGACCCAATCAGTCACACGCAACATGTCCGAAGGGTGCTAAGGAGGTTGATAGAGCACCAACTATACGCAAAGATATCTAAGTGCGAGTTCCATCGGATGCAGATCTCTTTTCTGGGTTACGTCATAATGCCTTGGGGCCTCTAAGCATACGTCAACATCGCCACCATCTTGTGTCAGGGATCTGAAGTAAGCGCATTGATGTAATATGATGGTAAGATGTTGGAAATCTGTCCACACAGTTGTGTCATTGTAGTCTGTAAAGTTATTTTGATCGACAAGTTCATGTCTGTTACTGTTCATGATGATGACCATGAAGTTAATGTTATCCTATGAAAGAAAGAGCTAGGTAATGTTAAGTTATGTTAATGTAAGTTGGAGAAAACCAATGATGAATATAATATAATTGCAAGATGGTAAAGGGTTGCCTAAATTTTGTTTCAGTGTTAGTTTGTAAAGTTAATCGTTAAAGTGAATGACGACGTTCACACATAAAATATAACCATATGAAGAACGATACAGTTTGGGGTCACTTTCAGAGTGATTTGAGAACGATAAAAAGCTAGAAGCTAATAGTCAATCAGAACCCATCACATTTTAGCCATTATTTAACACTTTAAGACTTTGCTTGTTAATGGTCAGTGTGGATGCTTTTATTGCTATGGTAAGTTAATGCTGTCGTCCTCCCTGGTGAATGAATGCCCATTTACACTGCTATCATGTGGCTATGTCCCTTGAAGTACACTACAAAGATGCTATGAACTTTTGGATTTGTTTTGTTTGTAGATTCCCAAGTGATAAACAGAGGCGTCAGTCATGGGCAATAGCACTCAGGAGAGAGGGGTACTGTGCACCGTACTGTGCAGCTGTCATTTTCGTTTTGTGCATTGTAGAACAAATTAATTAGTTATGTAGGTGTGTCTAAGAATTAAATTTAATTGAATTGAATTATTGTATTGTATTGTATAGGTTATATCACATATTTATGATAGAACATAGGCTAATTATTTCGTTATTTTACTTATAAGCAAAATAATTTATTAATCCATGTTCCATAATGAATATATGTCTGACATTTATAATAAACCAAACGGCTTGAAAATCGGTTGAAAATTAAGCAAATGAAGGTGATTTTAATCGTTGATAGTTCTCTGCCAACGTTAACTAATGCAGAGTAGACGTGCCTTTCCCCGACACAAGATGGCGGCCGCGTTGACGCATCGTCAGAGGGCCTATCTAGTCAGTAAAGATATCCATGACTACGACCAACATGAGAGAGAATCTGAGCACTGTGTGCTCAGGTGCTTCCTTTCTCGGCAATTCAAATGCATATATACAGTAAACATGAAACTTAAGACATGCAAATTAATTACTAGTCAGTGTGGAAATGTGGAAACATTTGTTTTCTACAAATTCACAGTCCCAAAAGTTGTCACGGTTGAAGAAACACGTTACGTCATACACTACATTATTTAAATTAAGTTGCACTACTGTACATTTAATGTGAAACAGCTACAATATCACGATAATGTGTTCATGTTCGTGTTTTGATATGTATGTATTTTGAATCGTTTACCTGCAGTTTGTTCACAAACAGCACATGCAGCTTGAACCCGATAAAGAGCTTCTTCATTGCAGGTAAAGGATAAGATGCTGCTTCGACTCTGTAGATGCCAGGTAAATACATTTCCACTTTATTAAGTACTTTTATTGTTCTCTATGTTCTTAAGCATTCAATCTAAGTTTTTACAGAGAGAGAAACAGCAAGTTATCGACTCAAAAGAATCATTTGTTCGCGAATTGGACTGTTTTAAAGGTATTTAAACAAGATAATTTAGCCTTTTTTTTGTCTGTTGTTATATTTTACATTATATTTAAACATATTTAAGACGTGTTTGTTGACTTGAGTCATAGATAGTTTTTTTTTCTACTTTTCTTTTAACTCTTGTTGCCATATGAGTTATGTACAGTGGCCGAGAGAGCTCAACGCGCTGTTACACATTAGGAAAACATCTTTATCAGTTTGACAACGCAGGCACTGCAAACACAGAAATGCACTGCAAATAGCATGGACCACAACAGAAATGTTTCAGGGGGACCTCAAAAAGTGACAAACCCATCTGAGAGTAACTCTTGCTAACATAGCATTAAAATAATGTTTCACAGTTAAGTGTGTAATTCGTCAGATTAGTCTAATAATATCCAAAAAGAC
>JAUMHI010000582.1:0-11081 GCA_032359435.1 Enteromius unitaeniatus | reverse complement strand
TGTTAAGGTTGCACCCTGATAAAAAGGCTGATTGGCACAAAGTATTTTATGTATTTTGAAAATACAAAATACTCATCGTAAATGTATTTAAATGCAAAATACGTTAGATTTCCCCCAAAGGCTTTAAAATACAAAATAATATTTATTTTATTTTCAAATACTGCCCATCCCTGATGTCAAGGTGGTAAAATCAGAGACGCACTCTTAATTCAAACAATCATTCACATGGTAAATCAAGACATTTTAATAAATCATCCCTCTCACACTATTAATGTAACTCGGTGCAGGTGAGTGAATTGGACAGACAGATCCCAGGCAAGGCTTTCAACAAGGCTCACGGGGACGAAGAGAGGTAAGGATCCACAGAGGCAGTTCAATGATATTACCTTGAGCTCAGCCGAAGAGCAACTGTTTGTAGAGGCTTTATCTAGGGCAGGTAAGTACCAACAGGTGTTTCTCATTAGTAATCAGGGGACAGGGAATGAGTGCTGGGAACTGAGCTGGGAACAGTGGAAGACGTGACAATTAATGTGTGGCTGAAGTGTGTGTTTTGCAGCAGATTCTTCTCAAAAACTTCAAAACTCAAAAAAGTCGTCTTTTCCCGTCTCTTCATGAGATTTCTCCAGATCGGAATCTCTGGTGAGACTGTCATCACATGTCTTCTCTCACATTCATGTCAACTGTTGCTCTTTCACAGGAAGTGCCCAGCGTTACAAGGTTATGAGCAGCAGGTGTCAGTCTGTCCTCGATCTTGACAGACATCCAACATATGAAACATGTCTTCATTCTCCTGGAATAAGTAGTAGAAATACTAATAATACTACTCTTAACACTCTTATCTACACATTCTGCCTGATAGTCTTTGAAAACTCAATCAAACTTGCTCTTAATCAGACTTCATTAAATGCTGTGTACTTCAAAGTCAATTCATTTTCATTGTTTTATTTTAGCAAAAGTGAGGCTCCTTCCAGACCAGCCAACAAATCAATTCATTTCTGTCGCCATTATTAATGAGCTTGCTGAGCTCCATCATGTTGCTATTGTTAATGCAGCGCCGTTCACTTGTTTATTTATTTTTTAATTTTTACTGGTTTGATCATATCAGCAAATTTTACTTTAAGGACATTTGTAATGACAGACAAAATAGCCTACGCTCCACATTAATAACACAATTTATGCGATTTCTGCTCATTTTTAACAGATGGTCAGTATACAAGAATAGCTGGACTTCTTTTTAGTCCTTCTCTTCTTTTTTTATTCTATAAAAGCAGAAATAAATTCTGAATTTTTGGAAATTTTTTCTTGCTGCTGTGCAAAACATGCTTTTCTTACTTAGTTTTGTCTTGTTTCCAGCAAAAAAAAAATCTACAAATTGTTCAAATGAAAATTTAAGTTAAAATTATTGTTCTAAAGAAAAACTAGAAAATCCTTCTTGATTTAGGAATTTCTAGAGACATTTTTTTTTTGGAAACTGTTTTACTAACCAGTGTGGTTCATACAGTAGCCTATTTAGAAAACAGTAGAATAAGAAGTAGTATACAAAAAACAATTTACCAATCATATGAAATCAGTATTAACAAAATTAATTTGTACTACAGAGGTGCACAGAAGAGCACAAAGATGCTTTTAGATGTATCCTTTTAGACATTTGAGGCTCCGAGGTGGCATGAGTGCGATTAAATTAAATTTTTAATTGTTCTGTTAAGATTGATGTTTTAAATATAATAGATATAATATATCGATATAGCATTTTGAATACATAAATATTAAATGATTAAATAACTGAAGTTATATTTTGAAATGAAACTAAAACTGCCACTATCAACGCCTTGTTTATTGAACTGTCATGAAATCTTGCAAACTCCCTTAATAATCATTAAACGCTGCTTTTGAAATTGTTAAATAATTAAACTGTTTAGATGAAACGGTTATTAAAAATGTTAAATTAAGAAAAATAAGTGCACAAATATTTAAGTGCTGAGATGCGTTAACCAAGTGACGTAACCAACGGCGTGATTTGCGACACGATAAAACTGCTTAAACAAAAAACAAAATAAAACAAAATCACTCCCTCAACTGACCACTCACCTCTCACACTCACCTCCTCAGATGTTCACACTGCACTGAAAGGCTGCTGGACCAGACGCCGTCCCTGGGCGCGTACTCAGGACATGTGCAGGGCAGCTCGCTGGGGTATTCACAAATATCTTCAACTTGCTGCTAATTGCACTTCGGGTTAGACATAAACTGCATTTCGTTGCCTTGTACTTGTACATGTGTAATGACAATAAAGTTCTAATCTAATCTTATCTACAGTCAAAAAAACAAACAAAAAAAACACTCTTTTCTACAAATTTGCCTGTTATTCTTCAAAAACTCGGTCAAGCGTAATTAAACTATGTTTAATAGAAGACACTTAAAATTATCACTGTTGTTGGGAAATTTCATCCATCTTAGTCTAAATAATAATAATAGAAATAGAAAAATAATCAATTTAAAGACAAATAACTAAATAAAGTGGCATAAAAATGGCTGGCAATGAGATTATAAATAAAGGTGTTACAACAATGAGGAGTGAGACTTGCAACGTTTATTCAGACAAAGACGGGATGAAATAAAACAAAAGCTGACGAGGCAGCGACAACAACAAAACTCACTTCGCAGAAACAAAGATACACGTAACGTTTACACCGGATAACTAGAACTCAAAAACATCGGCTTTAAATACACATGAACTGATAATCAAAAGTGAAGGCAGCTGGAAAAACACAGGTGGACAAAATCAACTAATGAGCACATAATCACAGGAAAAACCAAATAAGGACAAGACAGGACTAAACCAAAAATACTATGACAGGGGAGACCAGGACAGACAAACATGAAAACGTCACACATAGCCTATAAAAATTATTTAAAATCATTAACTGATAAGAGAGTGTCAAACATGAAAACACACAGAACTGTCTGATCATTGACTTCAGCTCACGATGAGAATCAGTCATGTAACAGTATATTTGCACAAGTTCTTTAGCTACAATTATTCTAAACGTCTGGACTGTGGCATTCAATACTATGAATACAAACATGCTACTGATTTCACATATTACTTTTGGACATGACAGGTGTAGGAGTACAAATTGTAGAAATGGCTAAACATTTCTATATATATATAACAGTACAAATTGAAAATAATGTATTTCTTATTTACATTCTAAGAACAATGAGACTTGACCTGAGACAGTAGCCTTTTGATTAGTTCCTGAACATCTGATTAGTTTCCCGGGCTAAGTGTGAATGCTAATCTCAAGGTTCAGCTGCACCTTTTGTTTTAAGGTTTCTATATGAATGACACTTGTATGCTAACTAAGATCAAAGAGTTCTCACAATAAAGAGAATTTTGCTTCCAAATCCAAAGTTTTTCTCCTGGTCTCTCTGAAAAAAGTTTCACAACACAGGGGAGACCTCAAGCAGCACAGAGACCTCAGGGAGCGTTGGCTAACACAAGACCCTCAGAAAGTGACCATTGTTCAAGTCGATGCAATAGCATCTATTGCTGTAAAATTGGGATTTCACATTTTCATTCTCTGAAACTCACTCTTTCCTCACTCTCTATTGTCCTGCAACTGGTACAATTGTGTGAATGCGTGTTTATGTGTTACTTTAGTTTATGTGTCTTAGGCTTATCTAATGAAGCCATATTTATAATTGAAAAGAGAAGTATCTTGTGTTTTGTGCTTACAAATTAATGTCTTAAACTGTCAATCTTGCTACTGTGCTTATTAATAGTATAATTAATAATATAGTTTACACTATAATCTGGATTTTAATATCCAGCGCAGAGTTGATGTTATACAGCTCGTTCAGTGAATCCCAGACCGACTCACTGATCTGGAGGCGCTACCAGGAGACAGGCCAGTACATCAGGAGACATGATGGAGGCCGTAGGAGGGTGTGCTTACAGATCAGCATCGTGCAGGATATTTGCCATTTGCCAGAGAACACCAAGATTGCCCACAAAATTCGCCACTGGTGCCCTGTGCTCTTCACAGATGAAAGCAGGTTCACACTGAGCACATGTGATAGATGTGACAGAGTCTGGGAATGCCGTGGAGAACGTTCTGCTGCTTGCAACATCCTCCAGCACGACCGGTTTGGCAGTGGGTCAGTAGTAGTGTGGGGTGGCATTTCTTTGGAGGGAAAGACGCACAGCCCTCCATGTGCTTGCCAAAGGTAGCCTGACTGCCATTAGGTACCGAGATGAGAACCTCAGACCCCTTGTGAGACCATATGCCTGTGCGCTTGGCCTTGGGTTCCTCCTAATGCACCTGTGAAGATATCTCAAAACAGTAGTTGGGAGATGGCATCTTCTTAATGACCTGAAGCAGTTTGCAAAAAATAGCAACAAAAGTATTCAAGCTCAAGCAGAGCAAACTGAAAAAATAAACCATGCCAGTTACAGCACAGAATGTACATACACTCAAGTAGGCCTATGTTAAATTATGTTTTTTATTGTTTCACATATTGTTGAAAAACACTAAGAACATGCAATAAATTCCAGAGACAAAGCTAATGGTGTGCTAAAATATAGTAAAAACTAAACTAAACTAAAAGGAAATGCATTTCATTTGGCATTTCAAATCATTTGGCTACCAGATAAGCTCTCTTTTCTGCTCACTCGGGGTATTGATTGTTTTCACATGACGTCACACTCTTATAGGAAGCTTTGCTTCACTGACCACCAGTTATTTTTATGCAGTTTGCATTAAGTAGTAATGTAGCAAAATGCATATTAAAACACAACTATTAAAAGGTGAAATTCAGTAAACACCTTGTGTACACCTTATGATGCATATTTTGTACAGGTAAGTAGATGAAGCCAAAATTTAAACACAACATGCAAAGTTTCATTTTAAGTGGAAAACCATAGAAAACCATTATGAGGAAATATACCAGCCTCATCTGCTTTCCTACGTAAACTACAAATCATTAATACAGAGATTACTGAATTTGATATTTTAATATTACTGTTTTAAATATGTTCAGTCTTTTTAAGTGTTTCTATGTTTTGCCGTGCTGTTTAAGGATTTAAATTTTGCTGTAGGGGCTTAATATGGATTGCAAATTGCCAAAACATGCATTTTGTTCACATACCTTTGTTTAATTGTTTTGAGAGGTGCATATTTGCAGTTGTGAAACTGATGAAAAATGTACATGCTTGTGCTGCAGTTCTATGGATGTTTTGCCCTCCAGGTCTTCAACTTTTTTTGAGCAATGTTGCTTGGGCACTTTTCAATTGAGAATGGGTAACAAATTTCTATCTGGATAATTTAGATCAGTCTTTGGCTCTGTGTCTCACTTGGTTGACCATTTATGGTAATATTGCTCGAGCAAAGAGATTCACATAAAGTGGGTACGGAAAGTATTCAGACCCCCTTAAATTTTTCGCTTTTTGTTATATTGCAGCCATTTGCTACAATCATTAAAAACATTTTCCTCACTAATGAACACACATCACCCCATATTGACAGAAAAACACAGAATCTTTTACATTTTTCAGATTTATTAAAAAGGAAAAACTGAAATATCACTTGGTATGAGTGCTGTCCATTTCTTCTGATCATCCTTGAGATGGTTCAACACCTTGATTTGAGTCCAGCTGTGTTTGATTATACTGATTGGACTTGATTAAGAAAGCCACAAAAGACCTTACAGCTCACAATGCATGTCAGAGCAAATGACAATCATGAGGTCAAAGGAACTGCCTAAAGAGGTCAGAGACAGAATTGTCGCAAGGCACAGATCTGGCCAAGGTTACAAAAAAAATTCTGCTACACTTAAGGTTCCTAAGAGCTCCATAATACGTAAATAGAAGATGTTTGGGATAACCAGAACCCTTACTGGAGCTGGCCATCTGGCCAAACTGAGCAATCTGGGGAAAAAGAACCTTGGTGAGAGAGATAAAGAAGAACCCAAAGATCAATGTGGCTGAGCTCCAGAGATGCAGTCGGGAGATGGGAGAAAATTGTAGAAAGTCAACCATCACTGTAGCCCTCCAACAGTCAGGCCTTTATGGCAGAGTGGCCCGACAGAAGCCTCTCCTCAGTGTAAGATACATGAAAGCCTGCATAGAGTTTGCTAAAAAACACCTGAAGGACTCCAAGATGGTGAGAAATAAGATTCTCTGGTCTGATGAGACCAAGATAGAACATTTTGGCCTTAATTCTAAGCAGTATGTGTGGAGAAAACCAGGCACTGCTCATCAACTGTCCAATACAGTCCCAACAGTGAAGCATGGTGTGGGGGTGTTTTTTGGCTGCAGGGATAGGACGACTGGTTGCAATCGAGGGAAAGATGAATGCGGCCAAGTACAAGGATATCAACAAAACAATGACCCTAAAAGCACACAGCTAGAATAAAGAAGCAGTTGCTTCACAACAACTCATTGTTCTTGAATGGTCCAGCCTGAGCCCTGACTTAAACCCAATTAAGCATTTGTGGAGAGATCTAAAAATGGCTGTCCATCAACATTAACCATCCAACCTGACAGAAATGGTAAATAAAATTAATAATATGGTGTTATGAATGGAAGTGATTAGTTGTTTTTAAATCCTATGATGATTCTGAGCATGTATATACATACTATGGCTGTTTCTGTGGAATTCTGTTGGTTAAACCCACCCAAACATGTTGTCACAAGCCGTGCCTCTGTGGCGCTCCCCGAAAGGCTGCAGCGGGAACCATCGCCTGAGTATTAGTTCCCACCCGGACACATTTGGAGTCACGTACCTTGGGCGCTTCCTCCCGCGGCTCCCGCCATTTTGGCGGGTATTTAAGTGGGACGCTGACTCCACTATCTCGCAAAGTTTTGTTTTGCCTTGCTGACAACTATGAGCGTTTATTTCCCTTGTGATTTCCCATTGTTGAACTTGGACTGATTTCCCGGACTCTGATTCTTTCTGCCTGCCCTGAACTATCGCCTGGATTACGTTTACCCTGTATGTACTGCTGTCTGTGTGACTGTGGATTGTACCTCTGTGTTGCACAATAAAGCTCGCTTATGGATCCAGATCAGACTGAGGCCTCGTTACAGAAAACTTCGCCGCCACCGGATCCAGCGGCTTGGTACCAGATGATGGGAGAGATGGGACGTCAAGCCTCCGTCCTGTCCGCCCATCAGGCGCAACTAGAGAAGCTGACTAACCTGACTGACGAGGTGGTTCGCTTACTGCAAGCACTGACCGCTGCCACCACAGCCTTGGCTCAAGCCGCCACTCCTGCGCCTGCTCCAGCCCCTCTGCCGGTCGCCCCACCAGCGCCGATCAGTCCACCGACGGCCACCAACCCAGCTCGCCTCTCTCTACCAGAAAAATACGACGGAGCCGTGGGAAAGTGCGAGGGTTTCCTCCTTCAATGTACCGTCTATATGAACCAGCAGCCCCAGAGTTTTCTCACGGACGACAGCAAGGTTTCATTTATATTCTCACTGCTGACTGGAAGAGCTCTCAACTGGGTTACCGCGGTCTGGAGAGGCAATCACGAGCGATTCCCACCATATCAGTGTTTTATCCGGGAATTCAAAGAGGTTTTCGACCACGCTGTGGACGGTCGCGACCCACGCGATGAGATCATGAACCTCCAGCAAGGAACCATGTCTGCGGCAGATTATACGGTGACATTCCGCACGCTTGCAGCTCGACTCGGTTGGGACCCCGACTCCCTGCTCACAATTTACCGTCGGGGTCTTCGTGCGGATCTGCAAGCAGAATTAGTCAGCCGGGACCAGGACCGTTCTTTGAACGATTACATGGATTTGGCCGTACGCACGGACCAACTGCTTCGCTCTCGGAGACCGCTCCGCGCTCTACTTCCCCCGGCTTCTTCTCGGCCCGCTCTACTGCCAGCAGAGCCCATGCAGATCGGCTCCACCCAACTCTCTCGAGAGGAACGTGAGCGCCGCCTAACCAACCACCTCTGTCTCTACTGTGGACTCAGCGGCTACATCCGTTCTACGTGCCCCACCAGACCTCCACAGCCTAAAGTTTACCGGGTGAGTGCTGTTTCAGTCAATTCTGCTATGAAGTTAGAGGTTGAGCTCCAGTTTGATGATGTCACTGTACCAGTCAGGGCGCTGATAGACTCTGGCGCCGCCGGCAATTTCATAGATCAGGGGTTTGCTACTAACTACCGTCTCCCTCTGCTTCCATGTGATCCCCCCGTGACTGTGGCAGCCCTTGACCGCCGGCCCATAGGCTCCGGAAGTATCACCGCACTCACCTCCACCATCACCCTGAACACTAGTGCACTTCACTCCGAGAGGATTCACTTTCACCTCCTCTCCTCACCAGACCATCCACTGATCTTGGGTATGCCATGGCTAGAGAAGCACAGCCCCACCATCTGCTGGCAATCACACCAAGTTACACGCTGGTCCCACTACTGCCGCCTCCACTGTTTGCACACCGTAACCCGCACGATTCCACCGAATCCAGAACCCGAGGCCGAGGAGATGGACTTATCACTGGTTCCTGCAGCTTATCACGATCTGCGCCTTGCCTTCAGTACCATCCAAGCCATGCGTCTGCCGCCTCATCGATCCTCCGACTGCGCCATTGAGCTCCTTCCTGGCTGCACTCCTCCGCACGGACGCATCTTCCCCCTCTCACAGCCCGAGTCAGTCTGCATGGAGCAGTACATCTCTGAGGAACTGGCGAAGGGCTTCATTAGACCCTCCACTTCACCGGCATCCGCCGGTTTTCTCTTTGTTAAAAAGAAAGATGGAGGATTACGTCCATGCATCGATTACCGAGCTCTTAATGAAATTACTGTCAAATACCGCTACCCGCTCCCCCTGGTCCCCGCAGCCCTGGAACAACTACGAACAGCACAGCACTTTACTAAGTTGGACCTCCGCTGCGCGTACAACCTGGTCTGCATCAGAGAGGGGGATGAATGGAAGACGGCGTTCTCCACCACCAATGGGCACTATGAGTACCTGGTCATGCCCTTCGGACTAGCCAATAGCCCCGCTGTTTTCCAGTCCCTCATCAATGAGATCTTCAGAGACATGCTCAACAGATTTGTGATTGTATATATTGATGATATCCTCATATACTCCTCCGATCTAGCCAGCCACATCCAGCATGTTCGCCAGGTACTTCAAAGACTCATCCACCACAGACTGTACGCTAAAATAACAAAGTGTGAATTTCACAAGACGAGTATTACCTTCCTGGGTTACGTCATCAGCTCAGGGGGCGTGGCTATGGATGAGAACAAAGTTACCGCTGTGACAGAGTGGCCCAAACCCCAGACAGAACTGCAACGCTTTCTGGGGTTCGCTAACTTTTACCGGCGTTTCATCCGGGATTACAGCAGAGTCGCAGCACCCTTAACAGCCATGACAAAGAAGGATACTCGGCGCCTTCCCTGGTCGGCAGAGAGCGATAGAGCCTTTCAGGAGTTGAAGAGTCGTTTCACCACGGCACCCATTCTGCGACATCCTGATCCATCCAAGCAGTTCGTGGTTGAAGTGGATGCCTCCAGTACAGGCATTGGGGCAGTGCTCTCTCAACGACACAGTTCTCCGGCAAAACTCTTCCCTTGCGCCTTCTATTCCCGAAAGCTGAATCAAGCAGAAAGAAACTATGATGTTGGAGATCGGGAGCTATTGGCTCTTAAGGCCGCATTGGAGGAGTGGCGGCACTGGCTAGAGGGCGCTCAGGAACCGTTTCTGTTACTAACAGATCACCGCAACTTGGAGTACCTTCGGGGAACGAAAAGACTCAACGCCAGACAAGCCAGGTGGTCATTATTCTTCACTCGCTTTCAGTTTCAAATAACATACCGACCCGGATCCAAGAACATTAAAGCGGACGCTCTCTCCCCGCAATTCGACGCACCACTGGCCATGGCTCGGCCCAAACCCATCCTGCCACCTTCCCTCATCCTAGCCCCGGTTCAATGGGACATTACCCAAGAGATCAGAACGGCTCAAGAAACCGACCCCACACCCAACGACTGTCCACCAACCAAAACGTACATCCCAGAGACACTCCGACAGAGAATCCTCCACCTGGTCCACGACGACCCCAGCGCAGGGCATCCGGGCATCATGGCTACCATTGAACTGGTGAACAATCGCTTTTGGTGGTCTACTATTACTCGGGACGTGGAGTGCTTTGTCAAGGCCTGCCCCACCTGCCAAGTGGCCCGATCCTCACACCAGCACCCTGCCGGCCTGCTTTGCCCCCTACCGGTACCACAGAGGCCCTGGTCCCACATTGCCGTGGACTTTGTGACTGACCTACCCCCATCCAATCATTACACCGTGGTGCTGACGGTGGTGGATCGCTTTTCTAAGGCGTGCCGCTTCATTCCCCTAGCCAAACTCCCGAACACCTGGGATACTGCCCAGGAACTGCTTGAACACATCTTCCGGAACTATGGCTTACCCGAAGACATAGTATCAGATCAGGGACCGCAATTTATCTCCCGAGTCTGGAGGGCGTTCTGCAGTCAGCTGGGGATTAATGTCAGTTTAACTTCCGGCTACCACCCAGAGTCCAATGGCCAAGCAGAAAGGACCAACCAGGAACTAATCCGTTTTCTAAGGACCTACTGCCATGCTCGTCAGGAGGACTGGAGCAAATATTTACTCTGGGTGGAGTACGCGCAGAATTCTCTTCGCAAGGCTTCAACTGGACTAACACCGTTCCAGTGTGTCTTGGGATTTCAGCCCCCTCTATTCCCCTGGTCGGGTGAACCCACAGATCTACCCGCCGTGGACTCGTGGTTAAAGAGCAGTGAGCAGGTCTGGGACGCTGCCCACGCCAACCTACAGAGGGCCATACAGAGGTTCACTCGGCAAGCCAATCGCCTCCGTCGACCCAGTCCCCTCTACGAACCCGGCCAGTGGGTGTGGCTTTCCACTCGGGATCTTCGACTCCGGCTGCCCTGCCGCAAGCTCTCCCCAAGGTACGTGGGTCCATCACCTGAGTATTAGTTCCCACCCGGACACATTTGGAGTCACGTACCTTGGGCGCTTCCTCCCGCGGCTCCCGCCATTTTGGCGGGTATTTAAG
>JAUMHI010000581.1:0-11090 GCA_032359435.1 Enteromius unitaeniatus | reverse complement strand
CATTCCTCCGATCCACGGCGGCGAAACCGAATCAACCCGCTGCGAGTCCGTGCAGCGGGGAGATTTAGGAGGCGGTCCGCGCCGTATCGCGAGCCGACTGCCCATCCAGGGATTCCGCTGAGACGGAACGGAGTCGGCGAGGGTGCGCGCGTTTGACGGGGCAAACGCCATCCTCTTTATGGATGTTCTGTAATGTTAGCGGCACGCACACACACTGCAGCGAGCCGCTAACATTACAATTTGCTTATTAATTAAAATTAATAAAGCAATATACAAGTTGAGTCAAATTAATAAAACCATCTCATTATTTGTTAAATAGTAAAAGAGAGCAGACACTAACCTTCTGAAGATGAGAGGTGAAATGCAAGAATCAGTATTAGCAGCAAAATCTTTTCTAATTTCATCTTTTAACACGGTCTGTCTCGTGAACTGAGTCACTGAGATAACCCGGATCTTTACTTTTATAGTGGTCTCACTTTTCCGGAATTTCTGTGAAAACACTTGGCTTCTTCTAACTTCGGTTTCTAATTTAATGTTTAATTCGTTTTAAATCTGACTCCAACTTTAGGTTCTCTGAAATTAAGTTTAAGTTCTATATTTGAATGCTGATCTGAAAACTGGTTGTATCGTAATTTAGAGGCTTGATGAGCTATACTTCCATTTGTCTGTTCATTGGAGACCCGTTACGTCTGAGTCCGACATCCCGTCTAAAAAATATAATGCCGCCAGTTCTGATAATTCGGAGGTTGGAGGTGGATTATTATATCCTTTGTCGGCCGCTAACTGCTTGCCTTGGTCAAAGAACATAGTTTTTTATAATCCTTGCCTAACCAACGTGTCAATTTCAGTGATAAGCTTGAAACAAAGGTCTTGGA
Organism: Enteromius unitaeniatus; assembly: GCA_032359435.1. NCBI lineage: Eukaryota > Metazoa > Chordata > Actinopteri > Cypriniformes > Cyprinidae > Enteromius > Enteromius unitaeniatus. The sequence goes on along the minus strand of JAUMHI010000581.1, from coordinate 10,215 downwards.
GAACGTGCAAACTGCTTCATTTCTCAAGCCTCCAGTATGACATATCCTGGTCATTCATATTTACGCATAAAGGCATCCTGCCCGATATAATAGTCACAAATGATTTCTACACTTTAAAATGAATCAAGAAATTAAGTTTATTTTTCGTCAGGTAAAATTATATCAAGCCAATTACATAATTGAACAATATGAATTCAATTCAATTTCAATTTAGCAGAATGCATAACTTTGATAAATCAAGAAATTATATCAAGCCAATTACATAATTAAACAATGAGAATCCAATTCATTTCTAATTTAAAAGAATGCATAACCTCAGCAAATGCATACCTGACTCTCAAAGATGGAAGAGGCCTGGAGGTTTATTCCAAAGACCCTTACATGTTTGTAGTGTGGGGGTTTCTGTCTACAGAAAAAATCCTGTCTTTCTGCTTTACTTTTCTCTTTAAATACCCAAACCAACACCCCCACGAACCTTTAAACACAAAAGACCATTTGTTTGTCAGATATTCTCGCAATCCCCGGTCTGCACCTGCTTGGAATGCTCAATCTATTGTCAATCTAATGGACACAGCCTTTTGTGAAACCTTTTTAATAATGTAAGTGACTACTGTGAAATTTAGACCATTTTACCATTCGCCCTCAGACCTTTCAGATGAGTCTAAATATGACAATGAAAGAACAATATCTGCACAAGATATGACACTCGTAACATATCTTTTCCTTAGTGATTTTCCATAAGGACTGTGTGAGTGTGTGTGAGCTGGGGAATGTGGGGAAGGGAGGAGGGTTGTAAAATGAGTAGGGAGGTCAGTGTCTGTTGAAGATACCAGATTAGCTTTTTATTGCATGCCATCTGCAAGCGTGCAAGAATTTCCTCCGCGTTATCTGCCCTAAGAAGAGATCCAATTTTTCCAATTCTTACAGTTTCAACTGACAAAAACAAATCCAACTCAGATTCTGTGGTTAGTGAAAGGTTTAATGTCAAACCTAATTTAGTTTAGTTCTTTTTTTGTCCCCTTGATGGCCACTTGTGATGTTACTAAATTTGTTTCGCACCCAAGCAGTCATAACTCAGCAATAAATGACTTTCCACTCTGTCACTGATCATCAAAATTAAAAATATGATTTAAGAGCTGCTTCTCCTTTAAGTCGGAAATGTAAAGCATATTTACGTTAGGAGTAAGTATCACACACCCAGCTGCATTGCATTCCAACAAGTACAAAATCCAGTGAGTGAAGGGAACATGTTTGAAGAACATGTTTGACAAGAAAAACAACATTTCACAAAAACAAAACCCCAGAAAGCATCTGAAACGTCCCAACTTATGCAAAGCCCATCAGAAACTAAAACAGATGCTTGACTGACAGTGAAAACATATACCTTATAAACCATAAATACTTAAGGTATTGGATTTAAAAGGTTTTAGAGCATAATCAAAATACTCTTAGAAATCACCTGACTTTGCATTTTCATTGAAAGCTGACAGCAGTAAAATGAATAGATTGATCCGACAGAGACACTCAGTGCACAACACTGTTGGATAAAGAGTTTTGACATGACACTGATGAACAAATTATTTGAAGTAATATTTGCATGTTTCATACTGTCAGTTTTATTTTTATTTACAGTTTACTCTCCAGCTGAGAACATCTGATCTGCACTGCTGGTTAAAATCACAACAGTAGCATGTCTGAATTACTTCCAGTTTAACTGCATTGGTTTGTCAAAGCTGCCTTTATTTTTGTCCAGATGATGGCATCTATTTCAAAAAATCTTGAAGAATCTGAACTCAAATAATTATTTATTAAGAGTCATTTCTCATTGCAGTGAATGTGACAGTCAGATCAGATGTTTCAGGCATCCGGTATAGCAAGAGTGACATTATGCATATATAATAAATGCATAAGAACAGAACTCAAAAATGTCTGTTTTATTTATGCAAAATCATGTATAAAGTATCAAAATAAGTGCAGGGCAATGATGAATCACAATTAATCGCATCCAAAATAAAATGCATAAATGCACCCACATGCATGTATATATTCAAGAAAAATATGTTATGTTTATGTATTAAATATAAAGTACTGTGCAAAAGTCTCAGTCCACTAGTATTTTCAGCAACAAATATATATATATATATATATATATATATAATTTTTATTTTAATTTTTTGCTGGGCAAAGATTGATCATGATTAATCGCATCCAAATAATATTTGTGTGTAAACTGTTTAATTTATTATGTAAGTGTTATGTTTACTATAAATACACAGTACACACACATTATACGTAAACAAAAACTTTTATTTTGGATACGATTAATCATGATTAATCATTGCCCTGCACTTTTGCATAAATAAAACACACATTTTTGAGTTCTGTTGTTATGCATTTATTAAATATGCATTAAATAACATTGCGCAGTAAACATTCAAGATTTCCCTCTGATAATACGAAGAGAGATTATTTCCTGAGAGCACACTGGGCCAAAATGACCTATAGTTGAATATACATTCTGTTTGAAATACTAACATACAAAAATCAAAATCAGCCTAAATTTATGATGCAACATGTGTTCCCTTTTGATTTTGTCACTATTATCAGCTACAAATGACAGTGAAAATATAATTAAATAATATTTGGCATAAAAATGAAAATAAAGAACCAGTAAATACACAACAGCATGGAAAAACCAGGAAAAAAACAACAAATATCACATCATCACTCTTTAAATATAAAAATGCCTTTATAAATACTAATATTAGCAGAAATATTGTTCGCTCCACACCAAACAGAGCAAATACAGTCACACACCCCATTGAGAGCATCACTCCAGCAAAACAAAACAGGAATAACTTGAATGCAAATACTAGAGTTGTCCGAGCTTGCATTTGATCTGGGATAATGGAGTAAATGGTGTATAAATGAGCCCCGATCGTGACCCCGGGAGCAGCATGACACGCTATGAGCACATCTGACCACGTCCGAATACTGACAGCTGTTCCTACGGTCAGTCCTAGACCTGCTATGAACCCTATACTGGGTAACGTAAAGATCGTGACTAAAAACATGATGATTTGGTGTCTGTGACGTGAATTGGCAAAGTCGTGGTACGCCACAGCTACTGTGAAGGTGGAGGATAGGATCAGATTTAAAGGAACGGCAACATCTGGATTGAAAATATTTCTTATAGTGACCGCAAAACCAACAAGCACAAATAGTATTTCCACAAAATGAAAATGTTCATGCCTTACTTTTGCGAAAACAAAAGCAGTGTTCAGTAAAATGAGTAAAAGCCATCGCGCAGTTTCTGCTGCACTGTCTTGTTTTTCTTCATGCACATCTTGACTGGTTTCTAACTCTTGTGTCAATACTGAGTGAAATCTGTGATCATTGAGCCAAACCAGCTTGTCTATTTCACCTATAAGAGCTGCTCTTTGAGCAGGTTCTGGTTCAGAGTCTCTTATGACGTGAAATCTTCCTCCACAAGCGTTGATCATTCCTCTGGACGCTTCAGGTTCCTGGTGATTTTGGAGCAGAAGAACAATGCAGTACTGCAGGACTTCTGCTCCCAGCAGCTCCTGGGCTCGTTTCTCAATATCACACTGTTGTGATTGTTGATCTTCCAGATTCAGGACCATTAAAACGGCGTGAGGTCCAGGAGACGAGAGAAACAGCGCTGTTGTGAAGGTCTGTCTCTCGGTGTCCTCCTCACAGAGGTTTGGTCCAGTGACCAGCATCATTCTACGAGCCTCATCTGTAATCACCGGAGTCTTCACAATCTCCTCCTGTCCACCGTCTTTCCTTCCTGACAGAAGCTCTGCAGCGATCAATCTGGACTGACCTCTGACCCCCACCACCAGGATCCTCACTTCATCATCATCATCACGAGAAGCTGAAATGTAAAGATGAAAATATCAGAAAATATGATTTGCATTAAAAGTAAATGATCTGCTAACCCTACAGTGTACAAAATTGTTTATGTAAATAATACTTGACACTGCATTTTAATTTTCCTAAATGTTTTATTTATTTATTTAGGAAAAATGTACACTTGTTGGTGTCCAGCACAGTGGAAGGTAAAATACAAATATGTTAATTAAAAAAAAGGATAATGTAAACAGATTTTGAGTTATACATTACCATCAATCTTTATAGATGTGATGTGAAATGCAAGAATCAGTGTGAGGATCCATTTTGGTCGTTTCCCTTTTAGTTTCATGTTTCAGCCTGGGAAATAAAGCCACTCTTTCACTTTCTAAAAATCTGTTAATTTAATGTGTAATCGTACAATATAACCGAATCGTTATTACTTCCAGCACAATCTTCCTTTTACTAACACTGAGAGTGCAGCTGAATCCTTCCTGTCTCTTGGTTTGTATTGACAGTTTCATTCACAACTTCCGCTTGCATGCATCTCGTGTTACAGCTACAGCCATATCTAGCAGAGAGACGCATCTCCACTTAAAATGAATAATGATACACGTAACCAAGGCCAAACTGGCTTGTAAACTAACTTTCTTCAATGAGTTTCGTCCCGCTTGCATGAAACTGAAAGCACGCGGGGTTGACGGACAAGTTTGGCTCTACTCAAAAACCAATCAGAAGGTTTCGGGCGCTGGCCATAGTTCCTAACATGTGCTGCACATCTAAGCTCAGGGGGCGGGGCATAAGTGCCCCTGCTGTCAGTAAAATACCGCTTTTCCCTCATTGTAAGATGTTATTGAAATATTATTGATAGACGACAGCTATAATGACCGAAAAACACTGTAGCAATGTGTAGCGTTTTTAACGACTGTTTAAGCAGAACTAGCTATACTCGTATAAACCATAGGTTTGAACCTGTTCGGTTCGCGATTCACTCGAGCTGAATCAATTTGACCAGTTCTTACTAGTACGCTAACTTAAGCGATACACAAAAACGCTGGATGATATTTACAATCTACTTTTATTGATACGAGCAGCCCATTTTGCCTTAAAATTCAATATTTTGTCATTTTCTTTAGTCAGTGTTTCCAACTGCTCATCCTAAAGTGTCATGAAATACAAGATAGGAATTTGGGGTTTTCATGAGCTGTATGACAAAATCATCAATATTAAAACAATAAAAGGCTTGAAACTACTTCAGTTGTGTGTAATGAATCTAAAATATATGAAAGTCTAATGTTTATCAGTACATTACAGAAAATAATTAACTTTATCACAATATGCAATTTTTTTAAAAGGACCTGTATATGCAATGCAGAGCCTGCTTTAAAAACCGCTTACAGTAAAGTTACAGCAGATGCTTCCTCGCATTTAACATTGAAACTACGTTGATAGCATCCTAATAAAACGTGAACTGTTGCATTTGCTCCTTTACTTATGATCTAAAATATGTTCCCTTTTGATTTTGTAACTATTATCCACTAAATAAAGAACCAATAAATACACAACAGCATTGAAAAATCATTTAAAAAAAAAACAACCCACCATGACTCTTTAAATGAAAAACACTTTTGTGAATATTAGAAGAAATATTCTCTCCTCACCAAACAGAGTAAATACAGTCACAAATACCGAACTCTATCTGCCAACCTCACCTAGACATCCGCTTCCATCTCCATTCTCATACCTGTGCATACATTCAATAAAAATCCTTCACCTTACTCACCTGTGTTCCGACCCTTCTGTGAAGGTGGAGGATGGGATCAAATTTAAAGAATCAGCAACATCTGGATTGAGAATATTTCTTAGTGACCTTTAAAGGTTCTTAGCAGGTTCTTTGTATGGCAGTGGTGCTATATTGCACCTTAATCATCCAAAAGAACCACTGAAGAACTACTGAAGCACCAAGATTTGTCTGAACCACTTTAAGAGCTATATAGCACCATTTTCTTTCAGAGTGTACAGCAAACGTGCACAAGAGCGAGAATTTGCAAGCAGAAGGCAGTAAAAGAGATATAGTACTGTAAGAGATAAAAAAAAAAAAAAAAGAATGTTTCTTTTTTTCCCCACAAACTCAAACAGTCAGTGCTGCTCCCACAGAAGCAGCAGCCCCTCTCCCATGGGTGAATTCACTCAAGGTCCCAGAAAATTATGACAATGTGAATATGAACAGCACACAGACACGGGGGTTTTAATGAGTGATGATCCTGCTTTCTGGCCAAAACACCTGTTAGATAATAAGCACTGTAAGCTTAATAAGAGAGGGACCATTTAAATAAAAGAGCATTTCTTAGTGAACAGTGATGGCAGACGGTTTAAAAACAGCAATTACTTCATTAATTTTAAAAATGGTGAAAAGATTAGCCGATCGTGGTTAGTAATACAGTGTAAAAAATTACAGTGCTGTGTGTTTTTGCTGTCACATCTTTGATAACTGGTCCAATATGATCAGTGGTGATGGGTATAGTAATTGGAAGAAATTGTCTTCCATGTTAAAAATGCTTGCTCGCTACACTCTTGCTCCCTTAAGGCTTTCTTCTTGAGGGAAGGAGCCATCACCAGCATTTCCTGCATTTGTAGTTCGGGCTGAGCCGAGGTGGAGCCGCGGCTGCACCCACGGGGATCGCTGAGGATCTGATGGAGAAGTTTGAGAGGCTGGTTTTTGCCTATATCTCTCCTCTCATTTTAGAGCTAGGCTGTACCCTTAATCACCCCAGTATGAGGAGGAAGGCATTGCCGTTTTGCTTTGAAGGCTCCGCCTTTTCCCCAAGATGTTATGTCGTACACTGATGCTTTGGGGTATGGGTACTCTGCGGCAGGTCATGCTGATATGTGTCTGCACACTACTGCTGTGTTACAGGCATGCCAGAAAGACCTGCTGAATGAGGTGGATAGCGTGCCTTTGGGTCTGGTCAGTGACGCTGACTGTGGTCGTCGGCAGATGCATGGGGTCATGTATATAAGCGGTGGCATTTAAAGTTCTACAACCACACTTTCCAGCTCAGGGGGCTGCTGGGCGGAGCAGCCCTTAATGAGTACCAGCTTCTCATATTGAGAGGCTCATAAGGAGAGTGTCCCTTTATGCCACCCCCGCGGCAGGGCTGCAGTTCTAAACGGCGCTCTTCCTTCGAATCTCCAAACTTAAGATAGGTCTGAGGGCTGTGCTTTTGGTTAAGAGGTCCCATTCTAGAAGTCCACTTCGGGTGGTATCCTACCGCATTATGCGTTGCCTATCAGTTCGGTTAGCCTTCTTATTGCTCGTTGTAGGTGCACGTGAGCTTGATTCCAGTTGTTCTCGCTTTGTTGCAGCCAGTGATCCAGTGTGGGGAAGCTAGTGTGTTCCCCGGTCCATGGAAATATGGGGGGTTGAAATCCTAAGATGCACTTAAACAGAGTCATACGAGTGGCGGGTTCCTGGAGAGAATTTTGAGCATGTTCTGCCCATAACAGGTAGAGGCTCCAATCTTGCTGGCTGGTATGGCAGTAGGATCTGAGGAAACAGGTGACCCCTGAGGGGTCTCCAGAGTGGGGTGCCATCATGAGGGTCCGACCAACCACCTCTAACATCAGAGGCCAGCCTCAAAAGGCTGGTTCCCTTAGTAGACTGTTTAGCAGCATGGAATCTACTGCAAAATGTGTCTAAATGGGTCCTGCAGACTGTAGAGAGAGGTTATTGAATCCAGTTTGAGTTGCTTGGGGCCCCTCTGGGGGGCCCCAAGCACGCTCTGGTCATGGAACGAGAAGTAGACACTCTTTTGATGAAGGAGGCCATGGAGGTGGTCCCTCCTCATGTAGAAGGGTTCTCAGCACAGTCGCGAAAGTGCAAGAAGGCCGGTGACTCACTGTGAAGCAGTTACAGAGACTGCTGGATCTTATGGCAGTCGCATACAGCGTGAGTCCATTTGGCCTGCTGTACATGAGAACCCTATCGTGGTGGCTCAAAACCAAAGGGTATTCCCTGAGGGGAAATCCCCTTCATGTGATTAGGGCTCCCGACACTGTGTGCGAGTCCTGGTTATGTGGAGGAAGTCTGACATCCATGGGAGTGGCTCCACTGGGGCTGGATGCCATGGTACAGACATGGCCGAGGCTTTGTCTATATGCCTTTCCCCAGATTGCTCTCCTCTCAGGAGTTCCAGAGAATACTGTGTTGGGAAAAGTTACTTTTAAAAGTAATGCATTACAATATTGCGTTACTCCCTAAAAAAAGTAACTCATTACATTACTTAGTTACTTTTTATGGAAAGTAATGCATTACGTTACATTTGTGTTACTTTTTAAATATGGGTAGAGTATAAGAAGTTTTATTTATAGCAAATGTAAAAGCACACCAAGAAGTATCACAAATAAGCCTCAGGCTGAAGAAAAAGTCAATTCACATCTGTAAAGTAGAATACAGGAGAAAGTTCAATACTCTACAGCAATAAAAAAAAAAAAAAAACAATAAAGCACAATAGTTCATTTTTGTCATTTATGCTTGTAAGTATGGTTGAACTGGATCTACTGTAAAGTGCCAATCGGGCCGAGCCCAGCCCGTGTCCGACAGAGCAGTAACGAACCCGACCCAAGCCTGACAGGCATTAAGATATTTATGTCCGAGCCCGATCCCTTATCACGCTGATGTGACTGAGCTCAACCCGAACCCGAGCATCCTTTCTAAATATCTGTCTGAACCCGACCCGGTCCATCGGGTACCGCCGGTCTCGGGTTGGGTATCCATCCTCCAACTGGATCATCAAAGTTCTGCAGCAAAGACATTGGGTAATAAAATAGGATTAGATACATTTGTGTAATTTAATTATTGCAGGTTTGCGTCATATTCTGAGTTCATTATAATTTATTTTGATGAATTCTAAATCTGTTTTTGAGAGGGAGATGAATTAATGCACATTCACATTTAGTCTAGAACTACGCTGTATTCACACACAGCACACAATGCTCTGTATTTGTGATGTATGTTCAGTAGACAGGCAGAGTTCAAAGAGGAGCAGACAGACACAATTCAGGCAAAGAGAGACAGTACCGGAGACAGGCAGAGTTCAGGGTATCAGGCAGTGTTCAAAGTCGATAAATCCAGGCAATGGTCGAGGTCACAGGCAAGAATCAGAATCGGGAAAACAGTCCAGGTCAAAATCCAAATCAAACAAATAATCCACTGGGGTAAACGCTCGGAGTTGTCACTAGAACAAAACTTCGCACAGAACGGAGCTCAGCCGCTCCTTTAAACAGGGGAGAAGAATGAAAACACCTGGAGCGGAAATCCCCGAGGTGCGTGGGAGAAAGCGGTCCGGGTGGGAACTAATATTCGGGAGATGGTTCCCGCTGATGACGGTCGGACAGAGCCACAGAGGATCGCCTTGCAACATAGCCCCCCCCTTGAAATCCTAAGATGCCCTTAAACGGAGTCATACGAGTGGCGGGTTTCTGGAGAGAATTTTGAGCATATTCTGCCCATAACAGGTAGAGGCTCCAATCTTGCTGGTTGGTATGGCAGTAGGATCTGAGGAAACAGGTAACTCCTGGTTAAGCCTTTCTGCCTGAACATTGGACTGTGGATGATAACCAAAAGTAAGGCTTACATTTATGTTCATTTGTGAGCAGAAGGCCTTCCACAGACGAGAAGTGAATTGAGGGCAACTGTGGACGAACTGGATGACATCCCTGGTTAGCGTAGGTCACCAGTAACGGTTTGAAACAAGTTCCATGGTAACAATGATTCCAGGATGGCTGGCACTGGGTGAATCATGTATCAGGTGGAGAAGCTTTTGGCGGAGAGGGTCAGGAACGTATGTACAATCTTGAGGACATTCTGGAGGAGGTGGATCAGTGGTTTGAGCTTCTGAGATCTCTGCCTGGATATCCCATCGTATGGGGGCAATGATTCGTGGTGGAGAGATTATAAACTCTGGATTGGAGTTGACTTGAGGGTCATATTGTCGGGAGAGAGCGTCAGGTTTGCCTTTCTTGGAACCAGGTATGTAAGTGATGTGGAAGTTGAAGCAAGTGAAGAACAAGGACCAGCGTGCCTGTCGAATATACTCCAGGTTGCGGTGGTCTATGAGTACAACAAAAGGTATCTTGGATCCCTCCAGCCAGTGGCGCCACTCCTCTAATGTTGACTTCATGGCAACCAGTTCCCGATCTCCCACGTCATAGTTACATTCTGCCTTGGTGAGTTTTCGGGAATAAAATGCACAGGGGCAGGGGCGCCGCTAGCAATTTTGGGCCCTATGACAAAATATGAGGTTGGGCCCCCCTACCACACCCATTCCGCTCAAAACATAC
>JAUMHI010000580.1:0-11094 GCA_032359435.1 Enteromius unitaeniatus | reverse complement strand
TTAGCAATTAGTGCTTTCCACCTGATGAAATGAGCGCGGCAAAAAATCGACCAATCAGAATTTTGGTCGAACCAGACTGTATCGACCAATTAATCGACTAATCGACTGAGACGTTACAGCCCTAGTGAGTACTTTATTACGACTGTAGACTGTAAAAACTATGGAAGACGTGACTCCACTTCCTGCCACTATAGAAAGTGAAGCCAAACCATGCTCAGTATGGCTGCTGACATCTTGCGAAAATGAGCTGTGGAATCAAAGTCCCTCCCAAAGTCTCGCAGACCCAATCACAAGCTCACAATCATGACATTTGATTATTTTGTTTGTCTCACGCCCCATTAGATTACATAGAGAGGGTTTTTTGACCTATATTGCAGCCAGTTACCTGGGGGCTTCAGTTTTTAAGACTCATGTTTTCACTATATTTACGCTTTGAAGGAAAGCGTCTGTCATGATAAAATGACATATGACTGTCATTACCATTCAAAATATGTGTGTTTTGTTTAAATGCAGTGTGTGGATTTTTTACATTGATCTCATTGAGCTTGTGCATTCTCTGGGTTCGAACCCATGATCACATCTTGTCTTGTAATGCATCACACTACAAACTGAGATACTTTTGAACAAATTTAAAACATTGCTAACATGATCATGTTAGCAGACAGATTACCTTTCCACAACAAATATCATAATAAAATATTATCAAAATATTCATCTGACAGAGGTGACAGATCTTACAGAGTTGACACATTTGACGGTGGTGACGAAAACCTGAATTTGTAGTCAGTTTAATAAACAAGTACAATGTAATCAATTACTGTATTGAAACAAACTGAGTATGTTATTGGTTCTAAAGCTTTTATTAAAGAGTCAAATTTAAGTAATTTTGGAACACAAAATCTTATAGTGGTGACATCTGACAGTGCTGACAAATTTGGTATTCCTTTTACAAAAAAAAATTGGAAGTTGACATATCATGGTGTTGACATGTTTGTGAGACAGATAATATTAACTTTAGGATTTAAAATGTTCTATAACTATAAAACTTAGCAGAGCCTGTGTGACAGTAATGTAGATTAGGAATGTGGCAAGGGAGTCCTTTAGCGGCAGCTGCCCTTAATATTCCTAGATTTTAATTAGTTTAATACTAAAACTTTGAAGCAAAACATGCATGTGTCACTAAAAACATTGTTTTAATATGAGAAATTATGAAGTGCTGCTTTTCATAAAACAACATTTTTTTCACAAAAAAATATGAATAGTTGAACCCTTCTCTCTGTGGGCATATATAAATATATATATTTGTTTATTTATTTATTTTTTACTGACCCCACATGACATGCACACACACATTTATAAACCGAAACACACCTTACACATTATTGCATTAAATCATTATATTTGTTATATAGTACAACGCTGCACAACGCTGTCTCGATGTTACCTTATTACTCTGTAACTTGTGAAGACACAAGATATGATTAATTATTAATTCATTTTAATCAGTGATAAAGTAAGTAAATATTACAGTTGAGGCAACATGCAAATTTATCAAGATCAAGTACAGAGACAAAGATGTATTAATAATTGATGAGGTTTGCTCACTGACACGCACAAGTGTTTTATTAACTAATGTTGTTATTAACTAATGTCGCTGGTACACTTACGCAATATGGTGTCAATTGATAACATTAGTTAATGTATTAACTAACATGGAAAAACAATGTGCAATACATGTGTTACAGTAACATGTTAATGTTAGTTAATAAAAAATACAATCATTTATAGTTAGTTCATGTTAGTAAACAGTGCATGAACTAATGTCAACAAACATAACTTGTGATTTTAATAATGCATTAGTAAATGCTGAAATTAACATTAACTAAGATTATTAAATGCTGTAGAAGTATTGTTAATTCTTAGTTCATGTTAACAAATGTTGTTAACTCATGTTAACTAATGAACCTTATTGAAAAGTGTTACCGTTTCATTATCACAGCAACCTAAACTGATTGTTTAGGTCTAGAAATTGGCTCTGTCTATGCGATTCTGATACACCTCTAACAAGCTCTTTTTCTTCCGCATCAGTATGTACTCTGCAAACTCACGAACTGCTCCATTTCCGGCAGATCTCTGACACATGTATTTTGCTGCAATGAGATCCGCCACAGGTGAGTCGCATGGGACACCATTCAGCCCCACCTGAGACAGGATCTCTCTGTCTTCAGGCTCTGACCCTGTGAGGGAAAATATCACAGTATATATTCAATTTACAATATTCGTTTGGACAGTGTAAAACAATGCAAAACCTTCTAGAATGATATTTTAATTACATTTTAATTTAGTTTAGTAATTAACTGGTGAAAAGCATGTTTATAATATGAAAGCCGCGCCACAGTAAATTAGATTAATGGTTCCTGCGTGCTCTGCCACCACCTTCAAGGTGGAGCATGCCGTTCTTTCCTGATCTCCACACTGAAGTGTTGAGATCATGGAATAGACCATTTTCTCTTTGTCCCTGCCTCTGATTTTTATGGAAATGTTGCAGGAGTTATAGGAGCACAGTTATCGGTCGCCCTTTCCAACATCGTCCTTAAAGGCTCCACCCCTTCCCTCCAGACCACTGCAAACAAGTTCATCGTTGGTTGAGAAGGTCGACCCGAGCTCCTCCGCAGAAGAAGCGGAAGAGTAGGCAGTGCTCTGCTTTGGGGTCCTCAAAGCCGAAGCAGGATCTGAGGGTTGTGCTTCAGACAGGAACCCGCATAAGAAGTCCTGGCACGTCAGGGCTTCAGAGGGCAGCCCCCCCCGAGGAAGGCAATGGTGTACACCACAGTTCATGGTGCCCGTTTGCCTTCAGTGCCCTCAGGAGTCTACCCCACTAACCCTGTCAGGGTTAAAGGGCATGGCGTCTCCAGCAAGCATTTTCCTCAGCCCAACATCGTAGCAGGGTTGAGGAGCTTGTAAAGCGATTTGGGTGTATGGCAATACACAGTAAAGAGCAGGCTCTGATGATGGAACAGGAAGTAGACACTCTTCTAAGGAAGAAGGCCATCAAAGTGGTTCCTCTTCACGAAAGAGAGTCCAGGTTCTACAGTTGTTATGAATGAATGAATGAAGCATTTATATAGCACTTTTACTGTGTATTGCCATACACCCAAAGCGCTGTACAATCATGTGGGGGGGGGCTCTCCTCAACCACCACCAGTGTGCAGCATCCATCTGGATGATGCAACGGCAGCCACAGGACAACGGCGCCAGTGCGCTCACCAGCTACATGTGGAGAGATACAGCCAATCAATGGATGGGGATTATTGGGAGGCCATGATAGACAAGGGCAGTGGGAATTTGGCCAGGACATCAGGGTTACACCCCTACTCTTTACGATGAGTGTCATGGAATTTTTAATGACCACAGAGAGTCAGGACCTTGGTTGACATCTCACCATTTCATTGGTCTGATTACACACACGATTCAGAGCCATCACACGAGGAGCATCTCGTTGACACAGTTACATACGTAACCTGTTTCTACTTCAAAAACTCTTTCTCAAAATGTCACTTTTTTTTAAATGTGAAACCTGAGATGAGCTGAAAAGCTGTGGACAAATCAAGCTTAAACTTGGTTTAGTTTAATTTTCCCATGGCATTCTCACCCATGAAGGCCACTTCATCCCAACGCAGCTTCTTTTCTTTCAACATCCGCTCTACCTCGAGCCCATTCAGCTGCTTTCCAAACCAGAGGCCACAGCCAGCAAGCTGGGCAACTTTCTTCAGCAGACCCCTAGACAGTGGTTCATTCATGCTGGAAATGAGGATCACCTAAACACACACAACCGCTAACAAACATTAAATCAAAATGGACCCCAATCTACCTGCTTAATACATGTTTCTGCTCTTAATATTAGAAGGATTGACTTGAAAAAGTAAAATGAATAATAAATAATTATGTTAACATTCAACAAATTTAAATAAAACAACTTATATTTATGTTTTAAAAAAACTTTTTTTTAGGTTTTCCACAATATACAAATAAACATATACTAATATACTAAAGACATATACTAATATAAAGAAGTTGCACAGTGTTGTGCACACAAATAAAAAACTTCATCACAACAAACATTATGTCAAAATAATGCAATAGACATTAATTAAACAAAATATGATGTTAGATATATTCCATATGTACATAACTAATCACAAAAACTAACAAGAAGCACAACTGTTTAAAACAAAATACATTAAAATTGAAAATCTCAATTTTAAGTTACAATTTTCTTTTTTTCTGTTGTGAATTTATTGGGTTGTTTTTAAGTATAATTCATTGAAATTCTTTGAAATTACATTGACAATATTTATTTTCTTGCTCCTGTAAAGCACTTTGGGTTGAAGTTAATGAATGAAAAGTTCTATAAAAATAAGTATTTTATTATTACTATATACAGTCTTCACTGTATAAGGAACGTCTAGGTTACGAACGTAACCCACGTTCCCTGAAGGAGGGAACGGAGACGTTACATATGGGAACTTGCCGGAGAGACCAAATGCCTTTGAGCTTTATACAAAAGGCCAATGAATATTGGTGTGCACTTGATTGCGCTCAGGTGCAGCTCATTGCTGTGTGAGTATAAGAGGGCACGAGTGGAGTGCACATGCAGGTTTTCGCTGAAGAGCCGAGCCGGCGTCAGCGCGACCTCAGTCGTATCAGGAGAAAGTGTAACGTCTCCGTTCCCTCCTTCAGGGAACGTGGTTTACGTTTGTAACCTAGACGTTACCCTTTCAGTCGAATCACTTTGACGTTACATATGGTAACACCCTTGGAATGGGCCACAACTCTGAGGCCGCGTTAGGCGGCGACTAGTGCCTACTGGCGAGACTTTTTTAGCTTTTCCAGTTCATTAACAGAGGAATCTGCACGTAACCTTCTCAACACTCTGCAGCCCGATGGGGGGGGGTGACAGAGTTGCTTTCAGTGGTGCTGAAGCAAGTGGTTGAGGGTGGAGCGCGTGAAGTATGAACTGTTGCATGCGGAACAAGAAAATTCAAAATAACAATATGAGTATGGATATACTTGAAGGGAAACACAGCCTTTTGGCTGACTGTGGAGATATTTTTGCCACACCTCTGGGTGAAGGAGACCCAGAGGAATCATAGCCGGAGCTACTTCACTCTAGTCCGACTGCGGGGCAGTCTACGCTCCCGCCGTATATCACAGCTCGCCCACCATCTGCTCCTGTGGAGTCACAAGTGGCTGAAATCGCTTCAGCCCGATGCTTGATGTAAACAGCCGTAGTGTTGTCTGTCTGGACTAACACGTGCTTGTGGCGCAGCGTTGGAAGAAAATGACGCAGCGCGAGAAACACTGCCAACAGCTTGAGGCAATTGATATGCCAAAGCAGTCGGACGCCTGTCCAGGGACCCGAAGCTGCTTGCCCATTTCATACAGCACCCCAGCCCGTAAGAGGTAGGGGTACTCCGACCCGTAGGAAAGCATTGAATTCTATCATTCTATCATTGAATGGCATCTTGAGAAGAGACCGATTCAGAGCTCTCAGATCCATGATCGGTCTCAACCCACCACTATTTTTGGGCACGATGAAGTTAGGGCTCTAAAACCCAGACCTCATCTCGGCTGGAGGGACAGGCTTGATTGCTTCCTTCACCAGTAGAACTGAATCGCATAGCTGAGGCGTACCGTCCGAATCAACCACTGCGAGGGGGCCGCGTCGACAGGGGTATCAAGGGAACGATGACTGCCGTGCCAGCAGTGGGACAGCCCGTAGCAGGGCGGGGACAGGGACTGTTCGTCTGGCTGCATTGAGCAGCCCTTACCTGTCTCCCTGGCTCCCGCGCTGGCGACACAGCGTCCTGGGTCAGCATCAAGACAAAGAGATTTGTGTTAGATGGGGACCTTCGGACACTGGGCCCGGAGATGATGAAATTTGTGTTAAGACTGGCTCTCTCTGTGTGTACAGAAACTCCTGGCCCTCCTCCAGGAGTGGGGACGGAGTTGTCATCGACGTCACCCGAAGAGCAGTCCTCATCACCTCCAGGCTGCCTGTGTCAGGAGTGCTTCCCGCCCCTCCAGGTGTTAAAGGCTGGTTCCTGATCCACAGGTGGTGCCCCCGCCCGTAGCCAGCTCGACGACGGGCCGCCGGTTGAGCATCAGCGGTTGGAGCAGAATTCGCAGGGGGACGCCCTCAGCGATGAGCAGACGGAGGAGCACTGGGGGGCGGGCTGGCCGGCCGAGGCAGGATGTGAGACATCATCTCGGTCTGCTGCTGAACTGTGGAGAACTCCTGGGCTAAGTCCTCGACAGTGTTGCCAAATAGGCCAGCCTGGAAGATAGGGGCGTCAAGAAAGCGTACTTTCTCGGTGGCCGGCACCTGCGTCAGGCTCAGCCATTGAAGTCGCTCCTGGACCACCGCGGTGGACATCACCTGGCCAAGGGCTTGCATCACGACGGACTTCCTGCATCGCCCCCTGGTCCGGTCCACTCTCGTGCAGGAGCTACAACACTCTAGCCTGATAGACCTGAAGCGACGCAAGTGCGTGCACGGCGGTAGCAGTCTACAGAAAGTAGAAAGTCTACACAGGCAGTGACTTCAATGTACCCATGGTCATACGCTCGCAATGAATGCATTGACCATTCACAAAAGCTGCCTCAGTGTGTGCTTGACCCAGACACACGAGACAGCGATCATGCTGTGGAAACTCCCACACCCAGAAGCACACAGTCGGCTCGACATTCCAGAGAACGCATCACCAACCGTGGGAAAAATTTGCTCTTTCTCCCGGTTGCCCAGGGAAGACCTCTTTGGTCTCTCTGGCGTTTGGTCTCTCTGGCGAGTTCCCATATGTAACATTGAAGTGATTCGACGGAAAGGGTAACTTGCCTTTAAACAATTACAGTCATAAAAATGTCACAATGCAAAACACTTCAATGCTCCTAAAATATTCTTGAATTAAAATATATTTAAATGTATATATTTGGATTTTAGGAATTATGAATTGTGACTTCAACAGGTAGCATTAGTCAGCCGCACACTTTGCAGTCATATGTTAAAGATGAAAATGCCTAAGCACTTGCTCTGTTAGGAAACATGTTTCTGCGGTTGCTCTCCTGTCAGAAGTGATGCGGAACAAAGAATAATGCAGGAATAAAGTGGTGTTTAATTAGCAACTCATTATGACTAGATGAAGAAAAAAACATATGCTCTGAATCATTATATGAATACGAAGTTGAATTTAGTAATTAAGGCAAATGGGGAAGGAGTACATTTTACAGCAGCATAAACTGTTCAGGTGAAGAGTTAATGGTGAAATTAGCTATGTGAGAAGGAAATAACAGTATCTGACCTTCACGTTTACAATGTCCATATTATATGGCTGTTAGTTGTTTCTTTCTTTGATAATTAACAATTTTTTTATTCGATAGTACAGTTGTTTTAATGAAGTCATTACCTTTATATAGCACTTTGCTGTGAACTCAAAGCGCTTTACATGGAAGGGGGAATCCCCTCAACCACCAATGTGTACCATCCACCTGGATGATGCCCACCACACATCAGCTTAATTAAGATTTCATTCAATAGTACAATAAAACATTGTTATCTCTCTCTCTCTCTCTCTCTCTCTCTCTCTCTCTCTCTCTATATATATATATATATATATACATATATGTATATATGTGTGTGTGTGTGTGTGTGTGTATTTTTCCTTACCTCTCAAGTCATATAGGCGGTTGTATGTTTCCAATACATTCTTAATATCTCTTAAACAATGATCTAACATCACACGCAGATGGCAAAACAATCTTGCTTAGTTGTGTCCTATCTGCACCTCTTCTGCTGCATCTCAGGTTATTTTCTGTGGGTCTCTGGTATTGTCAGACAGCTGTTAAAAACCTTAATTCTGGCCATTGCTTGTCTATTGCAGTCTATTCTTATCTTGGGCTTGACCGACACCTGGATTCATCCAGAAGACTCTGCAACGCCTGCTGTTCTCTCTAACATCTTCCATTACTCACCCCCCACAAGTCACACGTCAAGCTGGAAAGGTCTTCTCATTTCTAATAATTGAAAATACTTGATATCATGTATCATCATCTTTACTGTATTTTTGATTATCAGTCTTTTGGATGGCTCATCAATGTACCAGATTTCTCTAATAAGAAAATATATATATAGGCTTTTGCATTTTTGTGTAGAGAAGAATTTATTGAAGACGTTAGTGTAGCAGTTTTTAATGGTAATGTTACCATGTCTTCCTTTAAACAATCTTAACCCTTGTATAAATGCTGATACTTTTCCCAAAGTTTTGTCAATGAGATATAATTTTTGAAGACAGAAGGGCTAGAAACAGCCAGCTAGATCTCTAACCCTTCCCACTGGAGACCCTGTAATCTACAAGATGATCCTGAAGAATGTTATTCTAAAGAAATGGACCGTTTGGTTCACACCTTTATAAACACAGAAACATTATTTCTTTCAACCAACTAAACGTTAACCACTCAGGTTTCAGCAGGTTGGTCTTTCAGGGTTTCCTGGAGAGGTACCCATAGAACATCAGCTGGTCACAGGGTTTCCTCCACTCCGAGTTTGGTTCTTGGACCCCTTCTATTCACAACATACACGTCACCACTGGGACCCACTACATTAGCACATAGCTTCGCCTACCACTGCTGTGCTGATGACACACAGCTCTATCATTGATTTCAACCAGATGATCCAATGGCTGTGTCGTAATTTCAGTCTATGTTCTCCTGTCTGGGTTCGTGGACTCTTATTTTGAGTTCTCCATTGTTTCTGTGTTCCCCTGTTTATTTGCCCATCTTGTTTGTTGCCTTCATTATTGATTTGCTCCTACCCCTTTTTACCTTGTTACCTGGTCTATTTAATGTGTGCTCAGTCCTGACCTCGCTGCCGAGTGTTACTTAGCTATTTCCTCTGTTTCCCTGTGTCCCTATTATTGTTGTTTTGTACCTGGACTCTAGCTTGGCTACGGTTTGCCCCTCTTGCCTCACCCTCTAGATATTGTTCCCAGATCGTCGACCCACACCTGCCCTAGGACTATTCATATCTCTAGCCCTCAGTATAACTGTTCGGCGATGTTTGACCCTGCCTGTATGACCATACCTGTTAATCAGTTAACAGGTTTTTATTGAAGCATTTTCTAGCATTTTAATATTATCTTCAATATGAAAGTAAATTGGAAAACATGGGGAAAAGTTATTAATTTAGTGGTGGAGTAACCCTTTAAAAACACAGAATTATTTGTACCAGCCTACATGACTGTACCTCTATATTTTCCCTCTGCAGCATCTGTATGCCTGCCACATCTCGAGCATTGATGGCCACAAGGTCGTCTCCTGAAACTGAGGTGTACATCTGTCCATTCGTCAAACAGCCAGACACTGTACACAGAAGCAGCTTGACCGCAGCGTTCTCCTCTTGGCCAAAGTAGCCAAACCTGCAAAAAATGGCAGCATTTCTATCTTTATAAATGTTTTTCTCTGGCCACAGAATGTGTTTACACAGCTCACCTCAGAACCCTCTGCTCAGCGACAGGCCAGTCAATGTCCACATCGATATCAACACTGTACTCAGGCAGCATTTCATAGTAGGCGACCTTGCCCAACTAAACCACATAGAGAACAGATCAAAATGTTTGAAGGAGTTTCACACATGAGTCATTCTTAAAAAAACATCATAATTTAATAAGTTTTTTTCTAAAAAACTGATTCTTACATATATACAATGAATTCGTACATTCTTAAAAATAAAGGTTCTTTATTTCCATCAACAGTTCCAGGAAGAGACTTTGAATTCAATGAAAGCTTGAATCATAAAAGGTTCTTTATAGTGGAATAAGGAGTCATATAATGCCAGATGCACTTTTACAAGTTGTTTTAAATTAAATGTGTGTTGGCAGTGTATACAACCACCCTATTATGATTGTTAAATCGTTAACTTATGTTTGATTCTGAAGGGAACACGACCTTTATTTATCTAAATGCATTTGTTAGCGTGAATCATTTACGATTTAGCCTTACCTACAGAAGCAGTCAATATGATGTCTTTTAATGAACATTTGCAAATTGCCTTTCCTAATAATGTGCTAATTATCAAGTTTCACTATGAATGTAATGTCTAAGACTATGAATATGGTTACAACATCCTCTGAGAGTGCTTCAAAAAAGAGGTGTGGGATCAGCAGAGCTCCTGAAGATTTAAAGGGGAAGGACACAGAACAGAGTGTTTTGAAAAAAGCTGTTTTAGAAAGGGTAAAATGGGTGTTTTTAAAATTTTCATTCAGAAATTTTAAACAAACTATATTACAGACTTTTCATTAAGACCCTAAAGAATCATATCAGCTTGTGGAAAATTTTCCTTATATGACCCCTTTAAAATGTGTCCTTGTAACCCATAAGGACCCGGACCAATTTATCCACAGTAAAATTATGAGGCACATAAAACAGACCAAATGAAAATTCTTTATAAGAGCTTTTTTGCTTTCTACAAGATACATAAAAATTATTACTTTACTGGAAAAATAAAACAAAAACCTTTTTACAGTTTTTGCATTTTATTAGCTTTGCTGAAACATTTTTCAAAACTACATAATTGTGACCATTACATTTTACTTTACTCTTTTGTAACGTATCAAAATCCCACCTTTGCATGTGTAATGAAGCCTCTGGTGAGTCAGGATCCATTTGCAGTATGTTTATTGTGCA
Organism: Enteromius unitaeniatus; assembly: GCA_032359435.1. Classification (NCBI taxonomy): domain Eukaryota; kingdom Metazoa; phylum Chordata; class Actinopteri; order Cypriniformes; family Cyprinidae; genus Enteromius; species Enteromius unitaeniatus. The sequence continues at coordinate 357 of JAUMHI010000580.1, read as the reverse complement.
CCACAGAATACACAAAAAACTGGTACAAACACTCAGCGTCAAAACAAAGGGGTAATCCAAAGAGTAGTCAATATCCAGGCAGAAAGTCAGGGCAGGCAGAGAGTATCACAAATCCAGAAAACAGTCCAATATCAAACGGGGTAACACAACAAGGAAAAACGCTCAGAAATTGCATGCGGGGCAAGACAATACTTCGCACTGAAGTGGCGTGAGCGTGCTGTTTAAATACCCGCCAAAATGGCGGGAGTAGCGAGCGGAAGCGCCCTAGGTACGTGGCTAGAAAGTGTCCGGGTGGAACTAATATTCGGGCGATGGTTCCCGCTGCAACCTTCCGGAGAGCGCCACAGAGGCCCGGCT
>JAUMHI010000579.1:0-11105 GCA_032359435.1 Enteromius unitaeniatus | reverse complement strand
ACTACTTCAGTTGTGTGTAATGAATCTAAAATATATGAAAGTATAATGTTTATCAGTACATTACAGAAAATAATGAATTTTTTGAGAAGGACCTGTTTATCTATGCTGTATTAAAATAAATTGGAGATTTAGATAAGGACACAATTATTTAGTTCCATAACATTTAGGAAGTAATTTATGTATAAGTACTTTAAAATAAAATGAAACTAAAATATTATTTATTTATATTGTTTTATACATCCACCGCAGTTCACAGATCTGTGACATTTTGTGTCTTACACAGATTTTGGACCTCTGATAAAAACTGGGGATGCAGATACTTTCAAAGAGAAAATTAATTCCCTGTCAGCATCTGTCAGTTCAAACCCAGGGATGTGTCTATCAGGATTGCTGGTGTGTGTTTATTGTATTTTAGACAGTGATATAAACCTTCATTCAGCCTAAGAAAAGTTCACACTGAAACCAATACACATTAAAAAACAAACGGCAAAGTATTTATTTTTAAAGTTCAGATTTAGAAGAAGTTATTGTGGTAAACATTACTAATGTTTCTGTCTTGTTCGTTTCATTGTTTATTAAATCTATAGCTGACACTGACAAGAGCCCCTCCATCATCAGATATTTTTGTTTTAACTGATGGTGCAGCAAATGACATAGGATTAAAAAGAGCAGTAGAGGCCATGATGCAAAGCACCCTGTCAAAAGTGAGTGCCTGCAGAAGTGGATGCTTTGTTTTTTCAGATATCAATTATGTTAAAGATACTTTGTCTTAAGATTTTTCTTTCTTGCTGAACTCCAGGTCACTTTCCTGCTGACAAACTCCATCTCTGCACGCAGTCAGCAGAATGTCTCATTATCAAAATCATTGTCTCAGTCAGACATACAGTTGTACAGAGACTTGGCCCATATTTCAGGTGGACAGACCATAGAAGTTACAAATGCTTCTCAGGCCACAGCAGTCATTAAAGATGGGATCACAGCCGACCTGGTATGTTCCAACAATGTTGTTTTATATATATAGCCAGTATATATTAACAATACTTAAATACTTACTATTTTGTTCCCTCAATTTATAAATTGGGCACAGGATTTACTAATTCATTTTCTAATAGTAAATGAATCGTGTAAAAGTAATCGTGTACGAAGTAAATCGTGCTCACAATTTATCAAATCAAGGGAACAAAATAATTATTGTGTGCACGTTTTAGAACATTGAGGAACAAATTAGTACATTGTGCGCATGATTTATTATTTTTTTTCCCGGTCATGTGTGGGGCTCCATAAAACTGCTTAAGTTTGTGCTGTGCTGTTCTTAAGGGGAATGAATCTCTCTGCTCTAATGTGTGCTCTAGTGCTCTAATGTGTTGTAACTTGTTTTTTGAAGGTGACACTTCTCCAGGTTGAGAGAAGTACACTCAAGGCAGAAAACTTTTCGTTTTTGCTGGATCCGACTTTGTCCAACGTGACAGTGTATCTCACTGGAGACTCTGCAGTCTTTACCCTCTACAGCCCTACAGGTATGGCAACACATCCATGAACAGAATGCTAAACTACGGCACTATACAGCATGTGCTCAATTAGTTTCATGATGTTTAAAATGACACTCCACACATGAATTAAATTTCTCTTAATTACTCACCCTCCGGCAGTGCAAGGAGTTTTTTTGATGAGCACAGATTTAAAAAAAAAAAAACGAATTTCATAAAACATCTCTCTCAGTTCATATAATGCACGTAGATAAGCTCCCCAAAGCTGGTGCTTCAAAAACCACACAAAGAGACACAATGGTAATCCAAACGACCATAGTCTTCTGAAGCCAGTGGCATACATTTTGTCTAACTGTTAGTCTCAAGGTGCACAAATAATACAGCTAAAATTGTACTTGTAAGGAAAAGTATACACAGATGAAAGCCTTACTACTATTAGTGCAGCAGGGAGACCATGACAAGTTAGACAACTTCAAGCTGTTGTGGTCGTGCCATGACAGTGGTCTTGTTTTTGGTAGCATTACAATAGGTCACAATGTTGCCAAGTCTGCAGTTTTCCTGTAGAATTGGGCTACCTGTCCCCTTTAACCCTCCTGGAATTTCTGCCTATGTTTGAGGCTAATTAAAAAAAACATTGCTTCTGGCCAACTGTCATACATCGGTGGTGGCATGAGATTGATGATAGAATATATACACATGGATGCAACTCTTAATTATATACTTTCTTGCCCAAATCATCAGGTGTGTCTCAGTCAGGTTCAGTGGCAGATGGTCCTCTTGGCAGCATCCTGACTATAGGGAATCTAAAGAGAGCAAAACTCAACTCTGCTAACCTGACTGGAGAATGGAAGATCAGTATTGATTCTACAAGCTCCTACAGTCTTAAAGTTATTGGTAAAGTTTCTACATTAATAATAGGAGTAAAAAACTCATCTCTTATGCATTCACTTAATTTATATTTGTTAGTTAAAGAAAAATGAATGCCTTTATGCCACAATTCAGAACTTCAATTGTGAATACAGGTCAGAGTTCTGTGGACGTCCTCTTTTACTTTGTGGAGGTACTTGAGGGAGGTCATGGAAACTCATGGGGACAGATTTTCACCCGCCCTTTTATTGGTACAACATCATGCATTACCCATTCCTCTCTATATATATATATATCATATTTAACAACATACTGTATACATTTTGTCACTAGATCTGGAAAAAAAATTGAAGGTACCGTTTCAATTACCATTGTACCAGAATTTGCACTGGGTTTAAGTTTTCATGCTAATTTGATGAATTGACATATTACTGCTAAGTAACTTATGTGTGAGTCATCTTAAAACTATTGACAATAGATTGCCTAGAAATTACGTAGCACCTAAATAATTTTGTTCATCTGATCAGGTCGAAATGCTACTTTCTACGTCTCTGTGACTGGAAGAGATTCAGTCACAGTGACTGAGGTGCTTCTAGTTGAAGCTTCAGGATCTGATGTTGTCAGTGGAACGATCAAATCAGTCGGTGCGACAGACTTCCTGGTCAACATAGACAGAATTCCAGAGGGAGCGTTTGTCATGCAGCTCAAAGGACTGTTGAATGATTCGTCGGTGGTTAGTCGATTCCAGAGACAGTCACCCACCCAACACAAAGGATCCAGAATAACAGTCACAGTAAGTAATATTAATAGCAAAATACTGGGTAAACAAATAATTTATATATATATTTTATATATATATATATATAAAAAAAAAATTATATAAATATATATATATATATATATATATTTCTTTTAATATATATATTATTATATATAATCACTGTAATTTGCCACAGTTATTAAACAAAATACACTTCATTTTACATAGCATTTCGGAACAAAAAGAGAAAACTCATCACTGTGTGTGACAAATAATATATATTTCCCACAGGCCCAATCACGGAACGTTACACAGCCTGGAGTCCCATTGAGTCTCAACTTTACAGTGGCCTCTAATGCTACAGGCAGTAACTACACTATCAGAGCTCGGACTGACCAGGGCTACAGTGTGTCTTTCCCCAGCTCTCTGACTCTGGGAACCGGGGGAAGCGCTCAAGGAAGTGTCACACTCACTGCACCTTCAGACACAGAGTCAGGGACAGATGTCACACTCACTATTGAGGCAGAAGCTCCGGGATCCACTGATCTGAATTATGTCACGCTGCGACTCACTGTCTCTGCAGCAAATGCTGTTTTCAGTGGATGTTACTCACTTTCCATGTGCCTTACTTTCTTCTGCTTTTTCATTTGCCATTTTGTATGTTTTTAAATAACATTAAGCAAAGCAAGTAGCTCTGTATTTTAAAATGTTTACTTGTAAAACCATTTGTAAACATTAAAGAATGTAGGTTAAAATATATATATTATATTACTTTCACTTTGTATTTGAACAGGTGATTTTGGGAATAGTTATTGTGGTTAAATTGTGGTTTTATAGTGTAGTATATGTTGATCTTTTTTAATGTTTATATAGGTGGATTCTGTATTGTGTAAGCTCATGTATTGGTTGTGCTTTTTACAATAGCCTCCACTCTCATTCAGCTTCTACTTTGCTGCACTGAACTCCTGTCACACAAGTGATTATAAATTGTAAGGTTTCAGACAGTTTGGAAGGATTCAATTGATAAAACTGCATGCAAATTTGTGATTTTTCACTTATTGCTATAATTATTAAAGGGGACCTTTCACTGCTTGAACTTACATGTGTGTGTCCACAACCACCCTATAATTATAAAAATCCACCCAATCTCCACAAATTCTAAGAACATTCTCAGATCTAGCCATTCACAGATTCTTGAGTGACATCACATAGGACAAGACCGTTCACACAACTGTAGATGAACACAGGCATTGACCCACCCTGAGCTGTAAACTGTCCGCCGTTTCAACTCCAACACCAACTTTTTGAAGGCAGGATGAATGAAGAAAAGTACCAGGACATAAAAATCTGCTATCTACCAGAAAGCTGAAAATTAAAAGAGGGTGTTTTTTTCAACAAGACAATGATCCCAAACACAAGGCCAAGGAAACGATGAAGTGGTTCCAAAGAAAGAAAATCAAGTAGCTTGATTGGCCCAGTCAATCACCTATATCCTATAAAAAATCTAAATAGAGAACTGAAGATCAAAGTTCAGACATTGAATTTCATATCACGACCTCAAGCAGGTGCTACTATTTTAGAAAGAGCAGAGTGTAGCTGGACTATTTAAAAGCAAAATAACTAGTAATAATAGTCTTTGAGGCTGATAAGCAAGTGATCAAATTTGACACAGTAATTCCCAAATAAATTGTTAAAAAAAATCACACAATGTGATTTCCGGATTTTTCTTTTTAGATTCTGTCTCTCACAGAGGAAATGCACCTATGCTGAAAATTGTAGACCCCTCCATGATTTCTAAATAAGAGAACTTGCAAAATCACAGGGTGATCAATTACTTATTGACCTCACTGTATACAGAACCGTATTTTTAGATTTTTTTTTAAAGGAGAAAATTAGATAAATTGTGGTCAAGAAAACCAAAGTAGTATTGGTAAGGATATTGAATACAAGGTACGTGATTTTAAAAGGGCACAATCAACAATAGCAGTTGAAGGGATAGTTCACACACAAATGATGACCCTATGATTTAATCACCCTTAAACCATATCAGGTGTAAATGACTTACTTCTTTCTGTCAAAACACAATCTGACTTACAATTGTCCTGCCTATTCCAAGCTCTATGGCAGTGAATGGGGTTTGAGGTTTTTAAGCCCAAAAAAGTACATTCATTTATTGTTTTGATTTCATAATGTAGTGTCCAGGATACCCCACAACTGTCATTTTTCATTAAACAGTAAAGAGTGGCTAGATTACCGAAGGAATGCGATTCATATTTAAGACCATTTATCTTATTTGCCAATAAAACTTCTGTAGTTTGTAAAGATAATGCAGAAACTTTTTAACACCAGCGGTTTGTGGGGAATGAAGTCAAGCGTCTTTCAAGACCAAGCTGCATTCTTATCTGACATTTTTTTTTGTCAGATAAGAATGTTTGTTTGTTTGATTTGATTCCAGACTAGATCAGCGTGTTTTATTGGTTCTAGAATAACAACCCTGTCAAGTTAACACAAATCCTAAACATAACCTTGATTAAAAAGTCTTAAACTAAAGGGAGATTGTAGGTTGTAACAATGCTTTAGAAGTCACTCATCCAGTACTAAGCTTAACATTATCTTTCAAATCTGATTGGTTGTCAGAAATGTTGTTCCAGAACCAAAAAGGACCAGGGGCCAGTTGCATAAACTTATGGTGCTTTTCCAATGCATGGTACGACTCGGCTCGGTACGGCTCGTTACGGCACAGCACGGCTCAGTTTGGCTCGGTTGCGCTTCCACTGCAGTTTAGTACCGCTTTAGAGTGGGCGGGATTATTCATGTGTCGTTTCTACTGCCGTGACATCCTCGTTGACGCGGCACAAACAAACAACCAACAATGTTTGGAGCAATGGAGCATTTTTATTCCGCATCGCCCCATCAAGCTCTCGCTGGATCCGCTCCTCGGCTATCAACGAGAGAAACGTCTGTACTTCCTCAATAGACCACGAAACAGCCATTTTTGGTTGATACAAAAAGGTGCGTTTCTTCAAACAAAACAGTTGCATCCGATCCTTCGCTGGCTGTGCTGATTTAAATCTAGTGCGTTGTGTCTCATGTGGCAAGTTCAGTGACGCAGTAATGACAAAAAAATGGACCAGGTACCAGGTACTGTTCCCAGTGGAAAACCCCCCAAAAGTGAGCTGTACTGAACCATACCGTACCGTACTATGCAGTGGAAAAGCGCCATTAGCCTCCATGTTAAGACAGTTTCTTAAAGGCTAGTCTGACCACCTAGCAGTTAGCCAAGAGTAATCCGTTTAATTTTTTGACTGGCAGACATGGTGTACTGCAAATTCAGTACAACTTTAAAATAGTATTGTTTTCCTAAATAGCCTTTAAATGGCAGAAGGCATCGTGAACAGGCAAAGCAACAAATTCAAATTATTCATCACATCCTAGCTTTTTACCGAAAATATTAATTTATCCCCTGCGTACTCAATTACATCTCCATGAGTAAATAATTCATCTTCATAAGTAATTTTAGTGGTTAGTTGACCCAAAAATGAAAATTCTGTCATTAATTACCTACTCTTATGAGTTCCAAACCCGTCAGACCTTTATTCATCTTCGGAACACAAGATATTTTTGATAATATCAGAGAGATCTGAACCTCTATAGACAGAAACGTAGTAAAAACACTGGTAAAACAGTCCACGTGACATCAGTGGATCAACTTTAGTTTTGACATGCTATAAGAATACTTTTTTTTCATTTAACTCTAACATTCTTCTCTCCTGACTTATGTCTTCCGCCATTTAAGAGAGCATCACAATACAATGCGTACGCAAGCTGCAATGTGTTTGACGTAATCAGCCTTGTTTCACCATTTTAGAGAAGTCACAGAAGAAAGAATGGTCAAGTTGAATTATTTTGTATTTGTTTTTATTGCGCAAAAAAAGTATTCTCCTAGTGTTGAATAACTTAAGTTGAGCATTTCTATTGTATTGCTGTCTATGGAGGGTCGGATGGCTCTCTGAAGTTGCTTTTACAGAGATTCCGGAAAATACACGGGTAATGTGTTTTCCGGCAATTGTTTCCGGGTGGTTAGATTTCCTTCATTCTCACTGCCAGTGATTTTCCATAATCTGTGCGTGCGTTCACACACAACCCGTAAAAACATAATCATGTAGCTCTGTTGTTTCTGCTGCAGTCCAGTTTGCGCACATTTCTGTTTATTAAATTTTTTTATGCAAACAAAATCTTCTCTGAGTTTAAAACACAGACTAGCCCCTCTGGCACTGCAGGATTGTAAGAGTCACATAGTACTACGTCATCATTACTTCATTACTACGACACATCCGTTACTACATTGGCTCCAGCTTTTGTTCACACAGAGCTTATTCCAGGACTGAACCCTGCAATGTTACCAGATCCCCAATCCTGGGATTCATCTGGGATTCAATCCCGGGACGGGTTTCCGTTCACACTAAAGGCACTACGGCAGTTTTTCGGCAATTTTCCGGGACCAACGTGTAGTGTGAAAGTGTCTTGATATCATAATCTGTGTTGATATCTTAATCTGTGTTCCAAAAATGAACAAAGGTCTTACGGATTTGAAACGACATGAGGGTGAGTAATTAATGATCAAATTTTCATTTTTGATGCTACATTTACTAAAAAGGTGTTATGTTTATCTGAGAAATTAACCACTAATTTGCATTTTGAAAAAAAAAAAAAATTAAATAATAAATTAAATAGGCCTAACAAAAGTATATTCTCCTTGCTGTTTTATTTGGCTACTTACTGAGAAGAATGTTACACTTTCTCACAACCATCTGTACTTTGGAAAAAAATCACAAAGGTTTGTGGTGAATTTAATGTTTGGACCTTGGTGTGTCATAAGGCAAAAATTCTGTGTGTATTGTTGGCACCATCAGTTTCACTTTCATGTAGACAGCAGTAGCCTAGACACATGTATGCAAACAAAATTACCACAAATATAAATATTCTAGTAGACACTTGACTTAATCTGCAAGTTTGAGTCACAATGGATTTTGTAGAGAAAGAAATAAGTAATAAATTGCACTAAAAAAAACTAAAAAAAAGTATTTCTTTAAGACAAAACAAAGGCACTGACATATTTTAAGATCAGTCAGTTCAAGTTTCTTTCAGTTGAAACAGCTTAAATTTACATTTTAGTCTAGGACTATGATTAAGCCTTGTCTGTTAAACCAGGGGAATGTGTAATAATTCTAAAGTAAAGGTAATGGTAATACACAAATAATGACTCAAGTATTATCAGTCTCTTCTCTGGTTATCACCCTCAAACGGCCAGACTAAGTAGGAGATCGAAGAGATTGGGATATCTCTGGGCCTATTGCCACGATAACCAACATGAAACTGCTTCCTTCCCTGGGCCAAGTATGTACAACATTCCTTCAAACAAACCACCATCAGCCTCACCACCGTTCAGTGCATACTCAGCAATCAACCTACTCTGTTTCCCTTGACCAAAGAACCCGACAATGTCCCCTCCATATACCACTGGTTTCGAGTGAGCAAGAGAGTTTGGGACTCAACTCATGTCCAGACACAAAACCTATGTGGATGTCCACTGTTCATCTACCCCAACCTTAACCTGAACATAAGGTTTGGCTCTCCACACGGTACCTCTGTCTCCACCTGCCTTGCCATAAGTCGAGTCCCCACTACATAGGTATGTTTACTATCAAAAGGCATATTGAAGACGTCACTTACCTTCTCAACCTCCTACTTACCATCTGGCTGGTATCGTATCTACCCAACATTCCATGTTTCACTCCTCAAACCCTCTACCACAGATCACAAGCCTGCAGTATCTCCTCCTCCTGAAATTTTATAGTCTATAGACTGCAGAACATCCTGGATTTCCGTTGACAGGGGAGGTCAACTGGAATTTCTTATCGATTGGGAAGGATACGGACCGGAGGTGGCCCGGGATGATGTGTTGGATCCTTTCCTTTATTACTAAAATCCACCGATCTCACCCTGACCTTTCTGCACCCAGAGACCATAGCTGGCTTTGTCGCCATAATAGGGAGTCAGGAGCCACCCCTGGAGGAGAGGGACTGTCAGAGTCACCTCAGCCACCGCACTCAACACAATCCCCACCAACAATGCTCACCAGATCCCATTACCCTGATTACTGAAAGCCTGACCCAGTTTTCCAGTCTTTCTAGTGGTATGTTATGATCGACAGTGGCAAACACAGTGCTAAGATCTAGTAGTATCAGAATTAATCAGAATTAAAATTTTGTGATGCACACGGAAACCAGACTGAAAACTGTACAGGTATCCATTTGAGTTTAAGTGGTTATTCTGCTGATTAAAAACAACCTATTCAATAATCTTGCTTATGAAAAGAACTGCGGTTTTCAGGGAGTTCGGAAAAGTCCCAGAAAGGACCAAGGCATTCACCACTTCTAAGAGATCTGCTTCTAAACAGTTAATTACACTTGAAAAAAGTGGGAAGTGTATCAATGTAACAGGTTGACGATTTAAGGTGCTGTACTATTTCTTCCAAAATTTTTCTATCAATTGCTTGAAAAACAGACATAGTAACATTTAATCGAACACAACAGACATGTCTGAACAGGTACATTTCTTTCTTTCTTGGACACAATGCCTTTTCAAACTATGCTCCATAGATTTGGCCTTTAAGTCAACCGAACACTAGCACACAGGAGTGCCATCCAGTGGTCTGTGCTGGCACTTCCAGCTGACTGGTTACAGTTAATAGTGAATTAGTCACTTGATTCTGTGTAGTTATTCAGTAACAAAAGTATTCTAAAGTTCATTAATTTAGAAAAAAGTGTTAAGTTTAAACAATATTTTGTTGTAAAAAAATAGATTTTTTGTTTGGGTTTTTAAGTCAAGTCAATTTTTTTGGTTGGACCACAGATCCCAAATCTTGAATACTTTATATATGCCTTCTGTTAGCTCATTAGCAGTTGCTCTGGTAAAGCATGATTTTATATGTGGTAAAATGTGAGCCATGATCACAATTGTTTATTACAGTTATATAGGCTACTTACCAATATCCAAACAGATCAGTTCAGTTGAAAATAAATTAGCTAACAATATTTAATCATGATGATGAAGTGTGTTACACCATGAGCAATCTATTGGGTTAAAATGGGTTAATATGACTGATTTTTTTTTCTAATCTTCAATATTAACCATGCATTTAGTGGTAGCTATAAGGGTGCAGAATTTTAAAATTTTTCCCCTATGTTCCTCTCCTCGCCTCCAGATCAACAACAAACTGACTGCAACTACTGTCCAGAGAGCCTGGTCAAATGCATATTCTTCCCTCTTAAAACTATCTTCTTTCAATCTGGCTCTTTCAATTTCTTTCTATATATATATATATAATATACAATAGACCTACCCTGGCCATTAATTGGGACTAGAATGTATTCTGAAGGTTCCTCTGATGTGCCTCTCCTGCTGTCTATGATGCTGAAGCATACTCTCTTAAACATGTCAATGTAATAAGGCAAACTTCCTGTGATGTCAAATACAAAAGCCAGAACTGAAGTCTGAGTGAGGCCCACTATTTCCCTCAGTGAAATATTTCTCTCAGCTAACGCTAAGCTAACCGAAACTGACCGCTTGCATTGAAACCTATGGAAAGCCAATAGCATTGAAGGCTAACTTAGCAAATAGCACTGCTTGCCTAACGTTAACCTTTACATGTGGTGTGTGTGTTAGAGTGCCATAATCACAATAGTGGGTTTCTAACCTAAACTTACCTTGTCACACTTTCCCTTTCCTATCATTTCCTCTCACTGAAAGAGCGTTGACAAATGTTTTAATCTGCCATCAATATTGGTCTGGGATTTTCAGTTCAATAATAACTTGTAATTGATTCGATTGCATTACCCTTATCAACTGCAGTTGTAACGAATGGGACCAACACAAGTGAGTAAAAGTGACAGAGTTTATTCCACAGTTGATAAACAAAGGTGAGTAAC
>JAUMHI010000578.1:0-11106 GCA_032359435.1 Enteromius unitaeniatus | reverse complement strand
TGACCACCCGCCTGTACGACCACGCCAATAAAGAACTTTGTGCAAATGGATCCAACTGCCTCGAGCGAATCGTTACAAATACGTACGTCTCCATAGAAACTGATGAGTGGTGGGAAACTTCAACAAAAGAAACAGAAACACGATGAATACAAACATAACTAAACTAAAATGAATGAAACAGTACATAACAGTACATAATTGTGTTGAATACATTCTAACTGAAAATTGCTTGTTTCATATTTTAACTGTGTTTAAACGTTTTACCTGAATATATTTTATTGTTTTTACAGTTAACAGATTCACAATAGCCATATGTTTATTCTGCAATTTGAATAAATGCATTTGGAAATATGATTATTTAATAAAAAAAAACTCCCATGGATTTATTAAGAATCCATCAGGAATTACTAAACATAATGGTCAACAGAAGTGAGAGAAAAGTGTTTATAACACTTTTAATATGGATATTTTTCTTACAGAAATACATCTACGTATTCACTACAGGACGCCTTTATTATTTTTAATTATGGATGGATGCACTTTATTAAACTTCTTTTGGACTTGTTGAACAGAAAAACCCACCCACTGCCATTAAAAAGGTCAGAAGAGCCAGGACAATTGAAATATAACTCTGATTGGAATTGTCTGAAAGAAGTATACAGCTAGGATTGAGGATAAATCATGGGCTACATTTTTGGGGGGGTGAACTAACCCTTTAAGAAAAGTATTAAAATCAATAAAAAAATCTAAATTTTTAGTAGAAACCAAAGTGTTTCAAAAGTTAATTTCACAAATACAATGTTAACTTTACTCTTAGTTTTTGAAAATCAATACAGGTCAGGCACATGGTATGTCACGAGCTAAGTATTCTGTGAAAGATTCTGTGATATTCAGAACTCACCAGCTCTTCTCGCACAGATGATCTGAAGAAGAATGACGGTAGGAGCATCAAATACTGCAATCTCAACAATAATCACAAACACTGCATGAAAGATGTGTGGAGAGATCATAGAGAGAAAGAATGAATGAACCTGTGAAACTGTAAATAACTAGATGAAATCAATGGTATGAAACAATCAACAATTACTGAAAAACAAAAATACATTCAGTGTTAGTTCAAAGTTCAAAGCAAGTTAAATTAACTGCATTTACCTCTGATTATACAGAGCCAGCATTTTGACCGACTTCTGCATCTGTGGATCACGACTATTAGTTCAGTTAAGACATACATGTTATATACACATTATTTTCATCAAGATGTAAAGGTTTTAGTGAAACTGGTGTCAGTTATTCCTGGATGTATGGTATGATCTACCATCTTACCATGATGATGGTGAATTTTAGAAAATATCTGATCACTGAATCCTACAATTGATCAATCGGAATGAAGTATAACAGACACATGTGTAACAATGACATATTACGGATAGGCTCTAAATAACATAACACACATTTATGTGTAGTCTACATATACATATTTATATAGATACTGATTCTAAAACTAAAAACCAGTATGGTAGAACCACTGCAAATCACACTGCTGATATGATAGTCATATTTTATTCCTTCTATATATATATATACACACACACACACACAAAAGTGTATGTAACTAAGAATTTCATATTCTGATTTCTTACCTGAATACTTGACAGTATATGTGGCTGAGGTCTTCAGTTCCTTTCTCAGAGTAACCTGACATCTCCACTCTCTGTTGTGATCTTCTTTCAGGAGTGTTGTAGTCAGAGAGATGTTACAGTGTTCTGAGGAGAATGATATCTGATATCTGGAGTCTTTCTGTAGATTCACACCAGCCTGATTCACCCAAATCAGCTCAACTCCTTGAAAATTAATCAAAGTATCGCAAGAGGCTCCATCAGTATGCCACTGACAGAAAAGAGTCAGAAAGCTGCCTTGTCTGATCTCAGTTTGTGAGGACGATGAAGAGACTGAAACAGAAAATAGGATAGAGATCACACAACAGATGTCAGGCTTTTAATTGCATTTGTGGGTTTAAAGGAAGATTTTCAACCTTTTTAAATTGACCATGTAATCATAAAATACCCTGAAGAACATGTAGGTAAACACGTGCATCAGTTCCTTGTTGATTTCCATTCACAAATTGTCTGCAACTGTAAACTCCATAATCTTCTTTTGTGATATTTGTAATGTTTAGAGAGCAGTCAGAGTGGGCTGACCCAGACTCAGTTTCTCGTGTCTCTCTGTGTCATTCTTCTTTATGCTTTAAGTTATCAGTTCAACTGCAATTGAATTTATATCTCTATTATAGGTCCATGTAGTTGATGTGCAGTCAGAAAGAACATTATTACAGGGCAGACGGACATTTTCACCAAAACTGTAGAGCACAAGAGGGTCATCCACTCCATTGGTACCTGAAACAAATATGATTTGACTGATCATTATGTAAAAACAACTGAATGAACTTAACCCTGTGACAATAGGACTTGGTATCAAATATCAGTTTAAAACTGATACAAATGGCACAATAACTCTGCGATCACAAATGATCAGTTCTGTTAAAGTGTACTTACGTGTATGCTAATTATATGTTGTAGAAAAAATATAGAAATGTGTTTACCTGTAAAAAGTGAGCTGAGAATGATCAGTCCCAGCAGACACATGAGACACTTATCAGCCATTTTCTGTTTCTGTCCATTGACCATCATCAGCTTCTCTTCTGCTTGCAGTCTCTTGTGATCATTGAGACTGTTTTTATAAAAGTATAAAAATCAACTAATGGGAGAATTTATATACTGACTAAAATTACAATGCCATATAGTATGTAGGCTAAAAGACTAGCATTAATGCCCAGCTCCTCACCAGCTTACAGTTCAGATGTTGAAATCAAAACAGACGTAACTGGTATGAGGTAACTATGCAGTGATTCATTTTTAACACACACCAGTCTAAGAGATGACGATATTGTGAAAACTAACCCTAGTTAACATGGTTACAATGAAGAGATATTATTAGAACGGAACTCCATGTTTGGGCAGACTATATCCACATACAAATGTGTATTATCATTTTTTGTCATTTATGATTTTGCTTGATTGCAACCTATTTTTATAATCTCAATATAGCCTCAAATATCACAATTGATTAGCTTAAAAAGAAAGAAAGATAGGCATGCTTATTATAAAAATACTTAAAATACATGTTTATTAGCCAATGCATATTGTTGTCATATTGTTCATTGTTTCCCTGTTTATCTCTGTTTTGTTCTGATTATTTAAGTCTTGTGTCTTGCCTTGTCCTGTCCAAAATTCTTTGTCTAGTTCCTGTGCTCTCTGTGCGTTTCTGCCTGTTCTGTTGCCTTATTTTGGATGAGAAAAGACTGTAAACGGAAAGGGAATAAAAGGAAAAGGAAAAATGTTGTTTATCGATCATGAAACACTTTACAAAACATAATAGCCTCCATTTAAAACATTTTTCATACAAACATAACTTTTTTTAAAAAGTTACCTACATCTTGGATGGCCCAAGGGTCAGTAAATGAACAGCAAATTTTAATTTCCGCATGAAATTAAACCTTTAAAGCTCCAGTTGACAAACGTTACACATTCTTCTCTGGCCAGATTAAACATGACATGGTTTCATTCCAGGCAAGCTTCAGCAGAGGACTTGTCCGGTTCCGATGTCTTCGGAGAGGATCTGTCTCTGGAGCTCATTTAGTTGACAGGGTCTCCGCTGACATTCAGGGCTTTAGAGGTCATCTCTAGGTGCTGATCCACCATCTGATCTGGATACAGACTGGATCTGGGTGGCTACATTCACCTCAGAATAAGAATGAAACAGACTAATATTAGCACAGATGCCATAGAGAACAATAAAGCACATTATAAATGTAGTAAAAACTCTAAATATTCACACATATTACCTGGATTGAAAAGAATAAATTCCTAATCTTGGAAGACAGACAGAATTCTAAACACAACTGAAAGCTACTGTGTGAATGGGACATTTCGAGACTCACATCCAGTGGCAGTTTTAGGCATGGGCGAACGGGGAAGCCACCCGGGGCAGCATTTTTTCATGACATGTGGGGGGTGGCACAAACACTTGGGGGGAAAAAAAATCTGCGCCCCTAAGCAGTTTTCTATTATCTATCATACCTGTGACTATGGCATTTAAATATAAAGTTTAAAATCTAGCGTCAACCATATTCTGATCTCTGACTGAGAGAATGATGAAGAGACTAAAAATGAAAATAATAAATCAATTATTAAAGAGATTAAAGAGAGAATTGTGGTTTCCTCCTCTTCCATCACAACATTATACATGTAATTCACAGAAACACTGATCATGAAGAAAAAGCAGGTAAAAGCAGGTAAAAAGCTCCTTGTTGTTCTCCATTCACATATTGTCGGCATGTGTAAGATGCATAATCTTCTTTTGTGACTTTCCTAAAGTTTAGAGAGCAGTTAGAGCCCAGACTCAGTCTCTCATGTCTCTCTATGTCTTTCTTCTTTTTCCCTCCAGCAGTCAGTTCAACTGTCTCTGATTGTCTGCTATACATCCATGCAGTTGATGTGCAGTCAGAAAGAGCTTTATTACAGGGCAGACAGGCATTTTCACCAGAACTGCTGAACACATGAGTCATTTCTGCTTTATTGCTTCCTGAAATACAGCACATCTGAGTGAGACTAAATATTAAAAACAAAAAAAAATTAATTAGGTAAGTTGAACTTGATGAAAATTAATTATACAGTCTAAGGCAATGTTGATTTTTTTTAAATAACTAAAGTATCACCAGAAGCCAGATGAAATTGGCCCCATTCACTCTTATGTTGAAAAATAAGTTTGACCCATGAGCCATTGCATTGCAAATGTAAATCACCTGACATGAATCCAAACAAACATTTAAGATTCAACATGGAAAAGTGGGTTCATTTTACATGTAAAGTGTAAAAGAAGTAAAGTGTTGTGAGTTTGTTGGGAGGTGGACAGGGTTTGTTTGTAGATGACAGGGTTCAAATCTCTAACTGGGAAAGAGACAAATATATTTGGGAAATCCTCTGCTACAGAAGGGGAATTCACAAGGCCATACAGCTTAACTCTGTATTCATAGTGCCCAATGGGGGTGCCCAAAGTTTGCTTTTCCACTCTTTACCCTCATGTACATGTGGTGATTTTGTTGAGAGTCCAGAAACTGATTCAAGGCTATAAGCTTTTTTGGCCACAAAAAGAAAAAAAGCATGTGTGTTTGTGTGTGGTGGTGGGTGGATTTAAGGACTGGTTTGTGACCAAAGATTTAGACACAGGCAGAATTCAGGGCAGGCAGCAAACAATCAACGAGGGGAATAAACAATACAAGGTCGGTAACTAGATCAGACAAACACAGGAGAATGCTCAGAAATGACAGTCATGGCAAATCAAGACTTTGCAGTGAGAATCTGTGTGCTCGTGGCTTTTATGTGTGTGTGTGTAATCGGTATGAGGGTGTGGTGATGAGGTGCGGGTGTGTTTCAGTCCCAGGTGTGAGGCATTGTGGGAAATGGAGTCCGTGAGCAGGGCACTGCTCTGGCTGGAGTGCCCTCAGGTGGAGACTGTAATGACTGAGTCATTCGGATCCATTTGCGTAGTTTTATTCAAATAACAAACAGACAGGTTTAACTCACTGGTGTCAAGGCTTTCAAAGGCAATCCACAAGAGTAATAATGTCCAGGCACAGTTCAGGGCAGGTGGCAAGGTTTGTAGTCGATGAAACAAGGCAAGGTCAAAAGTCCAAAAGGGTAATGAAACGCTCGGAATTGCAGCATGAGAACTAACAATACTTTGCACTGAGTCCCGTTCCGTTTGCTCGCTTAACTTCGCTTTGCTCGCCGTTCAGAACGAGCCACAGAGGCGCAGCTCGTAACAGAGACACAGAGGGAACTTCAGCTGGATATTGTGACAGTGTCTTTGTGAACAAGAAAGATCAAAAATAAATCAAACAGTTATTAATTATACAATGACTTTGTAGCAACATGAGCAAAAATGAAAATAAGTCTACATAAGTCCATAACTGAATTTTGTAAGCATTGCCTTTAACATAATTAAATTTAATTGTTGATTCTTATTTTATTTTCATTATTTGTAGTGTTTTGGCAAATTTGGGATGTTTATTTTATATAGCTATTAGTTTTTAGTGATTGGGTATAGTCAATTTCCAGGCCTTTTGGTGTGTTTTCTTTCTCATTGATTATTATGTTCAGATTTGTCATGTAATTATCCTCATTTGCCTTCCTATTTTAGTTGTACTGTAGTCTGTCCAGTGCTCCCTCATCTGGTCTACGTCTACATGTGTGTCAAGCCTCTCTGTTGTGGATTACCTTGTGTGGATTATATTTAAAACTGTTTGACTTCATCTTCTCCTTTATGCACTCATCAGCATGATAGGTATAGCATGAACCAGTCTGTAAAGATCTTGTAATGTAAGTTTACAGAAGTGTTAAACTGATTATAGTCAGTTGAAACACTTTTAAGAATATTGACTGAACAAATGTTTGAAATTCTGTTCTGCGTTGATGTGTTTTATGGATTAATTAAATGTTCAGTTAAGAATGAAGTGTTTTTAATGTCAAAGAAGTTAAGTTAGCATTGCTTAACTGACTGTTTGACTTTCGTGATTTCAGTTTTATCATCATCTGCTTAAAAGTCTCTTAAATCTTCAAGCAGGGTGGATTCTGATTTAATGACAATGTTTTTATTACTCCAATGATATCAGTCCTCTGTGTTATAGTTAGTGTGTTAAATCTATGTCCCTATCGGGTCGCCATGAAAAAATATCCCAATCCCAGTCCCTACCTGTAACACTCAAACACAGTACTTAGAGGACAAGGTAAGTTCAAAGTAACAGGTGTTTAAACACAGAAATAAACAAAGGAAACTGAATCTGAGGCTCAGGGCATAAGCAGGCATACGCATAATAAAGGGTGATCTCCTGATTTCTACACAAACAAGCCTCCTTAGTTCAGAGCATTAACCAGTGGATTTCTTACTCCATAGTTGCCGATCTCCTAATCGCATTCCCATTATAAGGTTCGTCAAACACAGGTAATCTCTCAGGTAAGTGAAACAAGGTTAGTTGGCGATCTCCTGATCACTTCTAACTCCATCCAGTGCTACAGTAAATATACAAGGTGAGTATTCAAGGCAGGTATAATGCGGTTCGCTTACAACAGGTCAAAATCAAGGATCAAGGTGCTCGGTGCAGGTAAGTCTTTAGTGCAGTCAGCCATCCGGATATTAAGATCTCAGAAATGGCAGTAGGTAACACCAACCTGATCTCACAGCAATTCGTACATATTTTACGAGGTGGCTAATTCATACGAATTTGTACGACCTCACTCGTATGACCTCACTCGTACGAATACATACGATTTATTCTAAATCGTACGTATTTTACGAGATGCAAATTCGTATGAATTTGTACAAATGACCTAAACATAACCCGCCTCTAAACTTACCCATCACGTGGTTTTAGACAAAACGTACGTACGTAACCCTGATCATAATATTTCCTGAAAAATCATCCCTCAAATGCTTGATTGGAATGTTGTTCCAGGATCGACAAGAGTGTTGATCTTGGAACATCTTGTACTTGGTTAAATCGCGCTCCCCATCTGTATCGTTATCAAGATGTGAATGGCCTTTAGCCTTTTATGCAAATACATTTTGTTTTTTATTGGTTTCATTTAGCTTAAAATGTTTCTAAATATGGAAATCACTTAAATATGAAACACTTTAGAAAATAAAACACAATGGCATTGATTTGTTATAAGAACAGTTATCTGAGGTGTCATTAGGATACACTTTAATGAGAAATTAATTCTTAAAGGAACTCTTCATAAACTCATTGAGTATTCCTGAATTACATTTACAGGTAGGAAAAAAAATTACAAGACCAAAAAAAAAGTGTGAGGTAGAAAACATTGGCATAATAAGCATGATTATTGCATGTATTTACATTTTGTCAAATCATTAATTTAAAAATTAAGTCTTTTAAGTTTTAAGTTTTTTTTTTTTTTTTTACAACTAACTAATCAACCAGTTTCAAATTCTAAAAACTGCAAACATTTTTATTTTGTGTCAGATCCTCTTCAGCCAGTGAGCTTGATTCCATGTGGTAAATTCTAGAAAGCGTATCTGTAAAAAAACAACAACTTTTCATATCATATCTTTCTAGGATATTATCTGTAATAAATAAATTAGGTTATATACAACCCTTCTGGTCATTTTTCTTCCGATTAGGAGTGTCAATGGACTGTGAATGGACAGTGTTTACTCACATCATTCTCTTCAATGTGTTTTCTTCTGGAATCCCAGAATATGTCACGTATGTCAGCACCTAAGCATCAATAAACAGGATACGACTATAGTTAAGAAAATAAATACAATTCATACATTTAACTCACCAATTAAACAGCAAATAAGAAATAAAACTTACATCAGAATGAATAATCTCTTTGGTTCCTGTCAAAAAAGAAAAAAATGTTCATAATATGTGAAAAAATAGCATCCACTCTTTTGTTTCTGTTATCAGGAAGTGGCTTTTTAATATGATATTTTATTTAGCATATAAAGTTTCATTTAAACTCCTAATCACCCCCCTCAATTCAGATTCTAACTTTACAGCAGTTCTACAGCATCAAAGTGATGTGTATATATTTAATGTTAGATTTAGTTTAAACTGTTTGTTCTATAATACTAAGTATTACAAGGTAATTGGCCTACCAGCTTTTTTTGTATAAACCACCCAAAGCATAACAGCAGGAAGGAGAACAGCTAATGCAGGAAATATAACCAACATCACCACCACCAGGGGAGACACTGCAGACAGACACATGCAGGATCAGCGTTGTTATGCACACATTAGTGCATTTGAAATATGTTTTTTTATTAAGTAAGAAAGTGATTACCTGGTTTAAATTCTGGTGTCATACTAGTTGAATGATCCTCAGAGTTTGTAATGTGGACAGGAATCCCTATTGTCACTGTATTTATATAAATATATATGAACTATAGAGTTAGGCCATGTAGTCATAGTGCTGTGGTCAGCTGTAAAAACTCTCCAACCGCTACCATTCTTCTGTTACAAATGGCATATGTTTTAGGTCACCACAGACTTCTATGGTATTTTTTTCCTACTGTGGAAGTCAATGGTGACTAAAAACAGCCTGGTTACAAACCTTTTTTCAAAATATCTTCTTTTGTGTTCCGCAGAACAAAGAAATTCATACAGGTTTGGAACTACTTGGGTGTGAGTAGATAATGACAGAATTTTCATTTTTAGGTAAATCTTTCTTTTAATTATCTCTATGTCACTCAGCTGATGGTTCCAGGGGCTTAATGCTAAAGCTCATATATGTGCAGATTATTAAGGAAGAAACATATCACCAAAGATAAGCTTGTTTATAACATAACTTGCCAAAGTGAAACATATGTTAATGGATTGAATCTTATAGTAAAGTATTATCTCATATTTAACAATTAAAGCAGTTTTGAGTTAACAGTAAATATTCATTTAAACTGCTGATTATGTACCTGGTTGTGTCTTTGAGCTGGTGAATGGAGTCAGTGTATTTATCCTGGTTGGAACTGTAGAAGAACAGTGTTTAGTTACATTACACTATGATCTATAAAGCACTGAATAGCAATACAACATTAAAATAAGTTTTACAAATAAATACAATTTACCTGAATACTTGACAGTATATGTGGCTGAGGTCTTCAGTTCACTTCTCTGAGTAACCTGACATCTCCACTCTCTGTTGTGATCTTCTTTCAGGAGTGTTGTAGTCAGAGAGCTGATACAGTGTTTTGAGGAGAATGATATCTGATATCTGGAGTCTGTCTGTAGATTCACACCAGCCTGATTCACCCAGATCAGCTCAACTCCCTCAGCACGGACCAAAATATCACAACTGAATCTATCATATGAGTACAACTGACAGGAGAGAGTCACAGAGCTGCCTGGTCTGATCTCCGACGGAGAGGATGATACAAAGACTTAAACATGACAGTTTTCACTCCTTACAAACTTCACTCTTTATGTAGTAATCATGCAATTTAGCATTTTTTAAATGCAGTTCACATACAATTACCTTGAGAGACATGTAGATAAACTTGTCTTTGATTTCCTTGTTGTCTAGATTGTTGGCAGATATAAATTCCATAATCGTCTTTTGTGACTCTCTTGATGTTCAGAGAGCAGTCAGAGCCCAGACTCAGTCTCTCATGTCTCTCTCTGTTATTCTTAATTTTGCCATTCACAAACAGATCAACAGTCTCCAAATATGTTAATCTGTCATAGTTCCATGTAGTTGATGTGCAGTCAGAAAGACCATTACAGGGCAGACAGACATTTTCACCAATAGTGCTGAATATGTGAATCACTTCTGCTCTACTGGTGCCTGAAAAACACAGTAGATTTGGGTCATCATTATAGAGTGTCTGTTTGTAAATAAAAACTCTATAATGGACAATGTATTGTAAATCACATATATTGCAATTTGCAGTTAAACATAGCTGCTGCCAATATATTATCACGTACATCTCTAAATGCAATTATTTTTCAGAAGTTTTAGAGTACATATGGAAATGTGTTTACCTGTCAGAAATGAACAGAGAATGATTAGCCCCAGCAGACACTTCTGACACTTAGCAGACATTTTTTTTGTTGCTGACAGTTTTTCCTTCTATATTTAATGTCAGCTCCTTCTCTGCTTGTGAAAAAAGTGCTTTTATAAAGTGTACTTATTACACAAATAATATACTTTAAAATAATACACTCAAGTGTGATTTAATTGTAATGGTTTTGGAAAAACTAACTGCACATTCTTTGTAACTGTGCACTGCCAAATGCACTGCCAAACAATTAATGTGAACTACAATAAATACTTTAAATTGAACTGTTAATGATTGTTCCCTTTCAGTCGGTCACTTTGACGTCACGTCGAGACCGACGAATAGGAATCTCGCTTCAAGATGCCAAACAAACTCTGCGTGTATCTAAACACGCCAATGATTTCATTGGCACACGCTGATCAGTATCAGCTGAACCTAATCGCCTTGCGAGTATAAGTAGGGCAGCGATACCAG
>JAUMHI010000577.1:0-11136 GCA_032359435.1 Enteromius unitaeniatus | reverse complement strand
CTAAGGAAAACAGACACACATAATGTATATAAAATCATAAACATACCTGAGGTATGTTGGCAGAGCACTTAGAGTGGGATGGGGTCCCATCCCGAGCTTCTGGTTGCAGACAACACCTAATGACAGTGGATGCTCGAGCGACACCCTTGGAAATGATCGAGCACATACAGAAAAACATGAGGTATTCACCATTCGTTTAACCCAAAAAAAGTAAAAAATAAAACAGATTTCAGACACAACTTTCTTCTCACTTTAACAGTTTATTAATGTGGCATCTACAGCACTTAATAAATATTTACATTGCAGATCTAACAGTAATACATTTAGTCTTTGTTTTGTTATTTCTTTCATTTGGGTTACACTCCTGTTTATGTATTTTTTTTGTAAACATACGACTTGAATCTTTCACAACACCATTATTAAAGGCTTTAAAATTCTACTGTCATATCATCTTTGATCCGCACCATCATCCGTTTAACATTAAGCACGTAACAAGTGCATTGTAGTGTATCAAGCGAATCAGACACTTTCAAATTCGATCAAAAGATTGAACATGAGGAGCCAAATTCCACAACGGGGCCCAGAACAACAGGATGATGTAAAATTAGACCCTAGCGCCAGCCAACCTGATGCAAAGCAGATGTATTTTGAATAACTATTAAATGGTTTTAATAGTTTAACTATTAAATGGTTTATAGTTATGGACAGCAGCAGCGGGAACCTTCAACAGACTATTAACATTCCCACCCGGACTCCTTTTTCCCATGTACCTTGGATGATTCCCTTCCCAGGTGTTTGGCATTAATGACTGTATATAAACGCTGACTTTGCTCCAGTTAGACGCAAAGTCTTGATTTGACACCGGCCATCAATTCAGAGCGTTATTCCTGTGAATTTATTCCGTGTTTGATTTGGACTGTGTTTGATTCTGATTCTCGCCACCTGCCCTGACTCTTCTGCCTGTTATTGACTTTGATTCAGCCTACTCCTTGATACCCCAGTTTGCCTGTGTTTACGACTTTTGACTGTTTGATTTGGATTATATTAAAGGTTGCAAATGGATCCGAATGACTCAAGTGATTCATTACAGCTTGAAACGTTTCTTCCCATCAATTCTTAGTCAAATGTATCATGTTTTTGTTACAGAAATCATGTCCAAAATTGTACTCTGCAAGAGCAGAAAAAAGTTAACCATGTGAATGATGAGATGACATTTATTGATTTATGATTTGGGGAAGATATCACTTTTTTAATTCTTTGAAGTGCGTTCCAACGTGCTCCAGGCTGCACATCTGAGCTGAGCTGGATAGGATTTAGGTGAATGGAAAGTGAAGGGGCATCTCATTGACTCATATACGACTGGTCTTGGTTTGGCTTCAACCATCTTGTGTCTCGGGACCCCATTACTCTGGCTGAGCCTCATCCTATCACCCATTAGGCTCCTTCATCCCATCTGCTCCACCTTGATCCTCTGTTTCTCTGGCTCCACCACAGCATTTCAGATCTATGCCTCTATGTCAGTCACCAGCCTCATCTGCTCTGCCTTGGACCTCCAGGTTCTCTCTGTCACCTTCATTGGCTCTCTGTATTAGCCTTGATCTGCTCTGACACCTGCTTTGCTGCCATTAGTTGGCCCCCTGGAGTCGTTGGCCTCCTCATTTGCCCCTCCCTCCATCCTATTATGGCTGTGGCCTGGGTCCAACTAGGCACCTCCCTATGTTAGATGTGTTCAACTGAAAGCAACAAGCAAAGTACTGCAAGATCGATTATAAAGAGCATATGGAACCATCAGCTGTCAAACGCTTTTGTGCTACTTTGATGTCATACACTGAGTTAATTGATTCCTGGGGTGTCTAGTCATCCTCTCGTTTAGTTCCTTGTTCCTTTGTCTGGTGTTCCTGGTGTGCTACGTGTGATTTGCCTGTATTACCCTTGTGTATTATTAAAGACTGTTGTATTTGTAATTCCTCCTGGGCTTCCTCGTCTCTTCGCCCTCTTACAATAGCTCAACCCTGACAGACGTTAAAGTATATATTTACAAGTCCTGGCACAAAAACAGACTTCCAAAATGTGACCTTTATGAAACAATAAAAGTATAAAATAAAGTAAAAAGTATAAGCTCATTTTTGGTCTGATCAGTGGAAATGTCACATTTTTGCTCTTCCATGTGCCCTCAAAACACGACACCACGAGGGATCTCGAGTCACTAGAATCACTACCAGCACCATACCACGACCTGCACATCGAAGAAGAAGGATGGTTCCCTCAGGCCCTGCATCGACTACCGGGCACTCAATGAATTAACAGTCAAGTATCGGAATCCACTGCCTCTCGTGCCAGCAGCCCTGGAACAGCTCCGCTCCACTCAGTGCTGCCTAACTCAATTATGATGTCGGGGACAAGGAACTTTTAATTCGATCAACCAACACAGGAGAAGGAACTGGCATCTATCATTCCTCCATCCATCATAGTCGCTCCGGTACAATGTGATATTATGACCGAGATCTCGGAGGCTCAACAGAACGATCCCCCACCCCCTGACTGCCCTCCAGCTCACACCTACGTTCCTGAAACCCTTCGCTCAAGATTACTACACCTCATACACGACAACCCCAGCACCGTGGTCTCACATCGCTATTGACTTCATAACAGACCTGCCTCCATCTAACAATCAAACCACCATTCTCACCATTGTGGACAGATTTTCTAAGTCATGTTACCCACAGCCTGGCAGACTGCCCTCACTTTGGTCAACCAAGTATTTTGTTTTTACGGCTTACCTGAAGATATTGTATCGGATCGTGGCCCTCAGATCACCTCTCGAGTATGGAAAGCCTTTTGCAAACAACTAAACATTAATGTAAGTCTGACTTCCAGGTATCACCCACAATCGAACAGACAAATTGAGAGGTTGAATCAGGAGCTTACACGCTTCTTACGGGCATACTGTCACAGTAATCAACAAGACTGGAGCGAGTATCTTCTTTGGGCCGAGTATGCCCAAAATTCATTATGCAAGCCAGCTACCAACCTCACACCCTTCCAGTGTGTCCTGGGCTTCCAACCGCCCCTATTTCCCTGGACCGGGGAACTGACCAACTTACCCACTGTGAACACCTGGTTACAGCGAAGTGAGGCTACATGGGAAGCAGCTCATGTCCATCTACAATGGGCAATCCGAAGAGTCACTCACCAGACCAACTGGCACCGCAGGGAGGGTCCCAATTACCAAGTAGGACAATGGGTATGGCTTTCCTCCTGGGACCTTCACCTTGTCTGCCCTGTAGGAAAGTCTGAGGTACGTGGGTCCTTTTAAAATTATCAAGCAAATTACTCCTGTATCATTCCGTTTACAATTACCTGCAGATTATAGGATCTCACCCACTTTTCACATCTCTCTGTTTAAGCCCGTTGCTGAGCCTCTCCGATCGGCAGCAGTGGGAACCTTCACCGGACTATTAACGTTCCTACCCGGACCATATTGACTCACGCACCTCGGCCCCTTCAGTCCGCTGTAGCTTGTTATTTCCACTATTTAAGGCACAGACTTTGGCCGGAATAGTCGCGAAGTATTATCGTTCTCATGATATTACAGAGCGTTTTCCTGGACTGTTTTTTTGTGTGTGACTTTTGACTGTGTATCTCGTCTTTGATTCTCGCCGCCTGCCTCAGTGATTTGTGCTTTCCCTCGGATAACTCAGTTGGACTGTCTGTGATACTCCGGTTTACAGGTGATTGTGATTACTGCCGGTTTGACTCCAACAATAAAGCTACGCAAATGATCCTAACGAGTCTGACTCTTCGTTACAGAAATGATCATGGCTGAATATTAGAATGTCAAATAATATAGCTAAGACTTAAAATATTAGGTCACTGTTCATAAATGTAGTAACAATTTGAAAACAAACTTTAACATAATATGTCTGTCATAATATAATACAGTTGTAATATGTCTAAAATATCTATGAGCAACAGATTAAAGTGTAGATGAATTATTACCTTCTGTGGAGCATTGATGACTCCAATGTTGTAGCCAAATTGAAGGGAACCCAGAACAGCAGTAAACACTGACAATGCGAGGGTTCCAGTTATTCTCTGCAGGACACCAATACCAATATCATAAGTCTATTGAAGCAGAACAATTGTATCTGCACACTGTTGGTCAAATTTGTAACACTTTACAGTAAGGTCCCAATTTTTTATATAAATTAATGCATTAACTGATATTAACATTAACTAGAAATGAGTAATAGACATGCTACAGTATTTTTTTTTTTTTTTGGTAACCTTAGTTAATAAAATAAAAAAAGCTCAGCCCCATTGAATATTAATAGACACACCATTTAAAGTTAGTAATGGTTTAATTAACATTCACTGTGATTAATAAATGCTTTAAAAAATATTCTTATTGTTAGTTCATGTCAACTATGGAAATAATATAGACATACATAAAAATGAAACATACAAATCTTGAGCCATCTTCATACCTGTCTATCTATTATTATAAATATGTATTTTATATTAATAAATATTGTAGTTTATACATAAATTGTTAATATCTGTTTAGAATTGTTGTAGGTAAGAGAAATATTGATGTGATCTTATTAACTGAATGTGTATGCAGACCCTGACATAACTGAGCATATGCAACCATTAAGTCACAGACTACAATGTACCTACCGCAATTTGTTCAATATTTGAAATGTGAAAGCAAAACACAAATCTGATTACTCTATCTTCATTTTAAATTATGGATTGCCGTTTTTAAAGCTTTACACTGAGTTTGCTCTGTTCTGTCTGTCATGTTTAAAAGTATATCATTCAGTCTGTTCCTATGTCTTTGTGGTTTATGTGGCATTAGCAGCATGGGCTACACACCTGTCTTTTCACTGAGTGACAGCAACGAGGCACAAAGCAGACCCCTTTCTTGTTTATATCTGCTGACACTATTAATTAGGAGTGTCAAACATACCTCTCTAACCAAATAAAATAAAACTATATATATATATATATATATGTGTGTGTTAACTTATTTTCTTTTTTTTTCCTGCATTACCCAACTTTTTTGACCAATGATATATGAAAACAATTTTAATAGAGACAGTATGTCTGCAAAGTACTTTTTATTTTTCCATTTCAGCTAAATAAATGTTTAATCTCTTTTTGATATGATACGTAAAAGCAATATTTATATATTTCTTTAATAAACTGCAAATACAGTAAATGTGTACAAGAACAGTTTTCTTGCTTATCACTGTACTTTTGCAAATATATACAAAACATTAATGTGCGGTCTTAACATCTACTGGCTAAATAACAATATTGGGTTGCACTTTATTTTACAGTACGTGTACTTATATGATCTTATAATGTTCTTACAGTGTACTTACCCAAGTACCAAATACTTAACATAACATAATATAAGGTACCCCTTAGGTTTAGGGGTAGGTTCAGGTTTAGTACCTAATTATTACCTAGTTATTTGTAATTACCACAATAAGCACATGAGACACAGGACTGTAAAAAAAAATGCTACCGAATATTGTTGAGGGTGGTAATATGTGGTGTCAAAGGGTCATGATTACAGTCATCACACCAAAAAGATTGTTACAAATATTGGTAACAAGTATTGTTATTCAGCCAATTAATCTTTTTTATTTAAAGTCCACTGTGTGACTGCAATTCTTTTACTAAGTACATCTAGGTCATTTAAAAAGCAAATATTTGACCTTGAAACATGTGACCAGTAGCATACTCCCTCCAACTGCAATATTGACTTTAACGTAATATAATATCCAAGCAGGATCATAATATTTTGGGACAACTTCATCATCTTACCAGAACTGACAAGCTGCACATCTGAATGTGAATGTTATATTTAATCAGACACATTCTCATAACATAAACATATTTTTGTAAATTTAAGCAATACATATTGGCTTTAAAATGTTAATGTTTCAAAGATTTTAGATTTTAGAGTGTATCACAGATCATGTTAACACACTTAATACATAATCTATATTTTCATTACCTCCCCTCCCAGCTGCTGAAACCCAGACGGCATGACGCTGAGCGTGCGAGACTCAACCTTTTGGTCCTGTCTCGCAAATCTTTTCCAAACAGTATTATTCCAAGGCACTGATTTGTGAATTTAATTGGTCCTTTTAAACACACATAGACAGGAGCTAGACAAAAAGGCTCAAGTGTTACTCCAGTGTCTATAATTTCCTCTGTGACACATGAGGTTTGAAGAGGAGGGTATGGGGACACATGCTTATACTCTCTCCACCCGCATTTATTTTTGAAGTATGGGCTGAGGTGGAGGGGAGGGGTTTAGATCTATGTGAAAAGTGTAGCAACAGTGACTAGACTTTCTATTAGCTCCGGTACTACAAGGTTGGTTTGTTGACATACAAATTGTTTTTTAACAGTTTTTTTAACAGTCTCTGCACAGACCTAAAAAGAAAGACACATTACATTTTGTGTAAAACTCAGATTAATTACTTTAAAGTTAAACATTAATGCACTGTTAGACATTCTGTATATCCTCACTAATAAGCTTAAAGTGTTATTTGAATGCATGGTTTGAGATTTTCAAAGATTCACTTAGTTGGTTCAGTTTCCACCGCGTGATTAACTGGGCAGAGGAAGTCCAGACACCCAACCAAGAGTGGTCAGCTGGGCTGACCTAGTCTAGTCTCTATTGTCAAGCTTTTCATAGGTTTAAAACCCTTTCTATTTTGGAACACATGCCAAAGGGGTCACAAACTCTGCCTATAACCCCCTCCCCACAAACTCATTTCCATGTCACACGAAAAGAATCCTCCCAAAGCAACAGGTGTTCCTCAATTGTGGACTGTACCACTTATATCTTGAGGTGTGCGGGATCTTTCTTTTAGTTAAAATTCGAGGCTGGGGGTTAAAGTCTGAAACCAAAAGCAATATGATTGATGCATTGAAAAAATGTCAGATGTTGTTCATTTAATTTAAAAGCCCTAATTACCACACACGCTTGATCGTATAACATGACTCCAATTCATGCCACTTTCTATACTTTGCTTGCCTTGTTCCTATCAAACACCTCTCTCCTTGATCCTCTGATGTTCCTGGCAAAGAAAGGCTGGTTAAATCTGATACCTGTCAGCTGAAGGGCACCAGCCAGAGTCATGTGTGCCTTTCTCACTGAACCCAGAGAAACCAGACCCCTTAAAGTTGGACACAAGATCTGCTAGAGCATTAATATTGTAGATCCAGTGCTCAGTGTAAACCACACTTTTTTTATTTATAATATTATTATTAGTTTAGAATTTATTTATATTTATATTTAGAATTTATTATTATTAGAATGTTATTATATTAATTTTTAATAAGCCAAAGAGAACCCACGTCACAGCTCTGTTTATCAGTTTGCTGTGGCCTAATAGCTGCTCTCACAAAAAAAAGGCATTAAATTGGGTATTTTAAAACTTTTTGATAGTGTTTTAAGGATTTTTTTTACAACGAAACATGAACACACAATCAAGCCTCCAAAAAAATACATAGACCACCCCTTTAATGTTTGCTTACAAAACCACAACTGGCTCTGCACCCCTTTAGCTAAATTCATTACATCAGACTCATGTGTCCTCTAGAAGCGTGCATTCTGCAAGTAAACGGCACATTATTGTGCAATCCCAAAGAGGCATAAAATCACAGACTTTCACATTAAGTGTGTGTTACAAATAAGTTCAGGAGAAGCAGCAGTTTATGTGCATCAGTGATTTAATAAAGTCTCAGGGTCAGGGTTACAATAATCGAGCGCCGGCAAACAGAGATAGTGGAGACACAGGAGACACAATGCAAAGGTTAACGGAGTCTTTGGGGGGAAGCAGAGGGGAAGACCAGGTCCGGGCAGATATCAGCAACGGGTAATCCAAGAGGCAGAATAACAGGACACAGGGAACATGAATTAATGTAGCAATTTAAACAACAAACCGTGACAACTAACAAAGAGCGGCTTTTATGCCGGGGAATATCCGTGTGGAAGTGAACTGAGCTGTGGCAATGATTTCAACATAAAAGTCCGAGTGAGAACATACAGAAAAGAGTATATGAATTCATAATAAAACTCCTTGAGTGAGAAACAGGGAAAAACACACAACAGAAGTCCAGGGCGCTGGATGTGCCCATCCAGCTGAACGTTACATAGCCCCCCCTCAAAGGGGCGGCTTCCAGACGCCACTGACTTAGGAGCTGTCAGGAACGACCTCCAGGGCGGGGCAGACGGCGGAGAAGCCCACTTAAGTGACGTGGGCGGTGGAGGCGCCCAACCAGGGCAGAGCAGGTGGTGGTGAAGCCAGCTCTCCTGGCTGTGGAACCAGTACTGACAGGACATAACACAGTTCCTGGGACCGTGATTCGGGGCTAGGACCAGACAGATGCGGACTTTGTACCGCGAGGATCTCTGACAGCTCACCTGGCTGTGGAAACGGAGAATCTCATCCATGGACGTCCATGGTGGCAGAAGACTGTAATTGCACCTCCTCTTTGGCTGTGGGCTGGTGCTGTGGCTCAGGATCTGCGGCCATTTTGAGCGGCGATTTGAGTTCGGCGGCCATCTTGTGCATGACATCAGGATTGGCGGCCATCTTGAGCAGCGCTTCGGGTTCGGCGGCCACTTTGTACGTAAGCTCGGGATCGGCGGCCATCTTGAGCGGCGATTCAAGTTGGCTTGTTGGCACAGCCAGCCGCCACGGGCTGGCTGTGACGTTCGCGGGACAAAGCAATACCAACACACATGATGGTCTGGACTAATCATAATTAAGCCAGTGCAATACAAAGACTATGTGTAAAGACAAATGAAAAGTGAGCAGGGCAAAAGTTATTAATGTTCATTATTGCTATAATGTGCACTCATCTGAAAAACAAGACAACAACAACAACAAAATACCCCTGCAATATCTTATTGTTTATGGATATATTGTTTTCATGGTTATGTAAGATGTTTATACCCTTATGCTAAACAGGGGGGATGTTGTGATACGTAGTATGTGGTGTTACGTCAGACACTACGTATAGGTACCGGATGTATGTTGAACATGTGTTGATCATCTAGTAAAATATGTGAATACCAACTTGTATTGTCGTTCAGTATTACTTCAAGCATGGGCGGGTATATGCAAATGTCGTGAGCAACTATTACGCCTCTAGACTGTTACGTAACAGTCTGTGTTGTGTTGGAATTTGACAGTTTTTCAGTCGTCTTTTGCAAACACTTGATTTACATAAGTAGGAAACAATAGTGTTTGAGACTCACAGTATGTTATGTCCATGTACTGAACTGTTATTATTCAACCATGCCAAGGTAAATTCAGTTTTCCATTCTATCTTTAAATTAACAAAAGCACAAAGGCTTCACCAGGTTTTAGCATAGTTTAAAGTACTTTGAAGTCAAAATGTGTAGCCGTTACTCAAAATGCGTACAAGTTGGCAGGTCTGAATTGTTAAACATGCCACACCTGTGGTTCAACCTTAATTTTTTGAAGCGTTGAGAATACATTTGTACACAATAAATAAATAAATAGCAAATTACTTTATTCAACAATTCCTTTCAGTCTCTGGTGTGTGTTATTGTGCACAAAGTATTCTTGTCACTTTATTAAATTAAAGGGATACTCCATGCCGAAATGTTGAATAAAGTTGCTTTTGTTTTATTTTCATACAAAACGTATTCTCATCGCTTCATGACATTATGATTGAACTAATACCTTTCTGAGACTTAAAAATGTCAGTTGCATTGATGCCTATGGTAGGGGAAAATCATCTTGGACTTCTTTATTTATAATATTTGTGTTCCAAAGATGAACAAAGGTCTTCCGGCTTTTGAATTACATAAGGGAGAGCGATTAATGACTGAAATTTCATTTTTGGGTGAACGAAACCTCTAACTTTTATATTTAAGTAATATAAATATTAACATGCATAGATAAACTCAAGTGTGCAGGATGCCTTATGCTGGTACACCAGATTGAATATGTTGTATGATGCAAACAAAGCAGCAAATCCTGCCACAAAGTTGGGGTGTGGACTCACGACCACTTGGCCCTCAATACTCAGCATCCACTGAGTTGCAGTGAGAATTTCACCTTAATGAATAAATGGCAACATGCTATAGAAAATACAAACTGAATACACAACAGACCAAGTATATTTAATAATTTACAGATTTTGGTTCTTTGTATATTACCTAAAACAATCAGTCTCAGAGAGTCTGGAAGTGTAAAACTCTTTTCCACGTCGGCCGTTGTCGCTGACAGCTAAGAAACAAAACAAAAAAAATTGGGAAAAAAAGTATTTTCATACAAAATATAACCCCATTACAAAATTTTATCATAAAAAAGCACAGAGCATGACTTACATCTGTCTGAAGAATGAGAGCTTCAGGTTTTTCCTTGAAGTGTGCCAGAATCAGATGGATGACACATGGGATAAAAGAGGATGCAACACTGTCATCATACTTCATAAGAATGCGCTGCATCTCATTTGTCCCTCCTGGCTTTTGATGGAAACACTGAAGTATCATCTTTCCCTTTTCTTCCGTAGAGTTCTCAAGTTTCTCCAGAATGCTTATATTTGTAAGAGACTTAAAGTGCATGTACATCTCTTTGGGCATGAAAAGATACAGCCATTCACGTTTCAAGTCAGCAATCGATGGAGGTGGGTAGGAATTGATGGACTTCCTTTGAAGATAATATGTTTCCTTCATTAGCTGACTGAGATGTCCTCTCTCAACCCCAGCTGGACCCTCAGTACTGTAGAGGTCTTTCATTTCTTGTTGTTTCTCTTTGAGACTCTCCTCAGTCTCTTCTGCAGGACACTCAGGCTGCCATCTCACGCAACCATCGCAGTGCAATCCCGTGGCGTGACAATACCCTTAAGTCCACAGTTGTACTGGAACTGTTTGTGCTGGAGACACTTGGTGTGCATGAGGAACTAGAATTTGATGATGGAGAGTCCTCTCTTGTGGTGTGATAGGGCATTCTTGTGCCTTCTTGTTGATTTACTTTATAACCTGTTTGGGCTGAAAAGGAAAAAAAACATGATACAGCTCAGTACCAATCACAATTAATGTTGAAGTAGTTAAAATTATTCTCAGAT
>JAUMHI010000576.1:0-11144 GCA_032359435.1 Enteromius unitaeniatus | reverse complement strand
CAAAATCACCTGTTATCATTGGGAAAACACTCTGTTCAAAATGCAAAACTCATCTGGCAATTGTAGACACTTACATAGACTCCTGAAATCACCTGCACAGAAAAACAGAACACCGATCGGTCTGAGCCTCAGCACTACAGACAGACCTCAGGTCAGACATTCTGAGAACTTTGCTAGCATGAAGGAAATGAGAGTCAGAGTAAGAGGACAAAGAGAGAGAGAAGTCAGACTTGGAAGAGGACGAGGACAAAGACGAGGACCAGTGTGGAGATGTGTGTCAGATGACATCAGGGCTATTCTGGTGAACCGTGTGATAAATCATGGCCTGTCCATGCAAAGAGTCCACCCTAACCTCAGTCGATACACAGTAGCACCGATTCTGACTGGAGAACAGCTATATCTTCAAGTTTCTACTCCAGACTGTACCTACTGTCACATGATTCTGTATCACATTACAGTACCACTGTACTAACTGTACTATACAAAAATGTGTAGTGCTGTGAAGTATACAGTATGTAAAACAGTACCATTGTGATGTTACAGTAGTGTGTACAGGTGTAGAAAAGTGTAGGATCCATAAACCCCCTTCAGCCACCAACCACACACACACTCACTCATGTAGTGTGTCCATGTTTTGTGGGTTCATGGGTGTAATGGTGTTTCTACTGTACAGACTGTGTGTGGTATTGTCCTACACTGACCCTACACCCAAACCTACCCCTTACAGGAAACACTACACACTTTTACATTCTCTAAACACTTCATTCTGTGTGATTATAAGCTTGTTTCCTCATGGAGACCTAAGAAATGTCCCACAAGGTCAACATTTACTGCTATTCCTATCTTTGTGGGGACAATTGGTCAAAAATACCAGGTGCACACACACACACACACACACAAAGACATGGACATGTTTTTTCCCCCAATAGCAATTTATCCATATGTTTTTTTGGTTTTTTGCTAAATTTGATGATTTGTAATAAAAATGTTCTTTATTTCTGTAAGATTCTGTTTATTTTTTGTAAAAACTCTTGTTTGATTACTGCAGAAATTCTACTTTTGAGTTTTACAGAAGACTGAATCAGAGCAAATGACAACAAAACTAGAAACACAAAGACTTGCAGTGTTTGATATAAAGCCCATCAGTGTGATGCTGCTGATATGAAAGAAAAATTCAAATGGTGCTTGTGTGAAGGGTTTTGTTGCAAGAATTGATGATTTTTATAAAGGAGTGTTAAGTTTTGGTTGCAGTGTTTCATTTTGGCATAGATGTTAGTTGTTAATCTCCAAGTGCTATGTCTGATGGTTTTGTGTGTAGAGTTTTGACATAATGGGTGAAATTTTGCAAAAAGTGTGTAAGCAATAGGCAAAAACTGTAATAATAATAGTAATGTTTAATTTACATGCTGCTTTTCCAGAGAACAAAACTCTTTACAAATCTAAACATAACTGCATCAAAGAAGACAAGACAAGTTTGCAGAGAGAATTACTTTAGAAAGAAAGAAAGAGGAGAGGGCTTTCTCCACAATATTTTCATTCAGTATTTTGCATTGAATTATATACACCAAAACTGACTGGAATCATAGATGTTTATCAATATCAACTGAAGTAATAATGAATGGATGTATTAGGGTTACTCAAAAGTCTAAATATAGATCTAACTACAGAAATTACTTCCAGGTGTAATTACAGCAATTCAATTATAAATGAAAGTGCAATGTAAAACAATGCACACGATAAGTATACCCTATCAACTAAAAACGTTTTTTTTATCATGAGCACAGATCAGGCAACACTGAGAGCTAAATAGCAGAAGTAGGAATTTAACAAAGTGGCAGAAAGCTGTTCACTCCCACACAGGAAACTACAGACATATAGTAGTCATAGTCAGTCTGAGCTGACAGAAACAGAAAGTACCACGCCTGAGATACAAGGCCAAGAATATTAAAAAACATTCAACAAAATAAAAACATACAAACAAACAAAGACCATTACAAAGGTGATGCGCTTCCAGAGCGAGAGGCTGGAGTGATGTCGATGGAGAGAAGCAGGGAGTTTATCTGTGGAAACCTTATCTGATTTGGGTTACGAGCACATGTTGATGTGTGTTCCTCTCAGAGAGAGCTTCATT
This sequence comes from Enteromius unitaeniatus, assembly GCA_032359435.1. Classification (NCBI taxonomy): domain Eukaryota; kingdom Metazoa; phylum Chordata; class Actinopteri; order Cypriniformes; family Cyprinidae; genus Enteromius; species Enteromius unitaeniatus. Next base: position 9,013 of record JAUMHI010000576.1, on the reverse strand, counting down.
TACAAGGTAGGATACTCTTTTAATAATCCTTTGATCGGGTGCAGGTCAGACTGTTCTAGTCTTGTTAGCTGAGATAGATCTCATCCTAAACCTTCACTGGGCTTAATCTGAACTAAAACAAAGCTCACACATTCTTCTTAATGGAGAGATTTATGAGTGTGATGCAGGGCATAGTTTTACATGCTTTTAAAACTCTACACGTTCCTCTCCGTTCTACTATTCCACAGAAAGATTCATTTTGGTGACACTTATACTCCTAAAACAACAGACTCGACTCAGTCAGATATGGTGAACGTGAACAATACATTGTTGAGACACAATACATACTTTAGAAATCAAGTTGAATTTAAAGACAGTCTTAATCACAACGTTAAATAGTATGACTACCGTTCCTTCTAATGCGTCTAATCAAAAATAAGTTTGAGTTAAATTATTCAGGCAAATGGGTGACGATGTTTGGAACAAACAAAGCGACGTAAGACATGACTCAAATCTCAAAGGGCCAGGGCTGATTCTGGGTGAGGGGTGAACTCTCAGCTGTTACTTCACAATCAACAGAGTCCAGGAAAGTCTTCTTTTCAGCAATAATTCCACGGTGAATATGATTTTTCCCTCACTGTACATCCAACTTCTACACTGTTGACTTTCCATTTAAAGGGACATAAAGGTTATATACAAGACAGTTTATAACAATACTATTTTAATCAGTCAATTACTTTTCTTAGATCCAAAATGTACACAAAAAGCCAAATGTTTAAGCATATCCATCATTCATGTCGTACTAATCAGCATTCTTTCATAGTATGTTATAACCTTTTACAATTATTTATTTTTTATCTTACAGATAATAGATTTGATCACAATATTGGTATTTGTAACATGTAATATTAATGTGTTTGTAGGATTTCAACATGTAAGGAGTCATACAGACTAAAAAAATAATGAATTAATAATAAAGTAGGATGATACGCTACTGATTGAGTGCACTTATAAAGTGCACACGTATAAATGTGGAAAGTCCCAAAGAGAGAAAGATGACACGAAGCACACAACACCCACAAACTGATACACAGCACCCGAAGTCATTGAAGAAAGGATTGGAGCGCTGAAGTGTGTGTGTGTGTGTGTGTGTGAAACATCTCAGAGAGAGAGGTCAGGAACACTAGTAGGAAAAACAACATGCAAAATTCACACAAACACGACACTGTGAATCAGTTGGTCAGAAATGCAAATTATGTCTTAAAAATTACCTGATAGCTTTCCTATGAAAACAACATAAAGCGTCCCTCACACAGCTCCAGTGGTGAATAAAGGACTCCTCTACTGAATCCATGCATTTGTGTAAGATAAATATTCATATTTAAAATGTTTTAAATGTTTTTTTTTTCTCTTTGGGGTAAACTAACCCCAAGAAACTGATTCATGAATCAGTAATAGCACTCAGTTGAAAGTGGTTCACCACTAGCTAATCAGTTACACTTTACCTGGAGAACTGTTATACACAGGTCCATAATTGATATGAATGATGCAAAATGTATCATTAATTCTCAAGTGAAGATCATGGTAACCCAGTAGTGATTGCTCTCTTTATAATGATTGTGATTGTGACAGATTTGTTTGGAAATAATTTGAATCAGTAATAATTTGGTATCAGATATCGTGCATTCAGTAGAGAAGACTATATTTCTATCAGTGGTTGAACTGAAAAATACTACACAGCAGAGGTGATGATGTGCTCCCGAGTCGAGTTTATCTACAGGAGCATTTAATGAACACCAGAAGTGCTTGTGAAGTGGACAAGTTACAATAATCAGAAAGTAGAACTGAAATTCTCTGAGCAATTCTCACTATTAACTAGTTGCTTATTGTAAACATATTTTCTGTTTATTAGTGCTTATAAAGAAAATAATCTGCACGAGCAGATGTTCCCATCCCTAATCTTAATATAAATGTGAGTTAAAACTGCCCTAACAGTCTACTGCATATCTAGAATCACACACATATAACAGTTTCAGTACAGAACATACAGAATTATGTATGTGTCCATATTATTAACAAATGTTTTCTGTTGTCTTCATGGTTTCTGTAATACAGACCTTTAAAGCATTACTCCACCCCAAAATAACAATGTTGTCTTTAATCACTTACTTCTGTGTCGTTCCAAACCTTGAAATGTTTCGTTCGTCTTCTGAGCACGATGTAATATGTTTTAGATGAAAACAGCAAGGCTTGTGACTGTCTCATCGACTGCCAACAATCACACTGTCAAGGAACAGAAAGTATGCAAGACATTGTCAGAGTAGTCCATCTGCCATACTTTTTGTATTTAAAATAACCAATTTAATCAGTGATTTGTCTCCACTGTGTCTGTCCGCGTCATCCTAGCACCATTTTGGAGAATATGCACTGAACGCAAACAACGAACGCTGCTCTGTATCAGCCGGGCCACAAGGATGCGCTGTTTGATTCAAATCAAAGCATAAATGTGTGTAGAAAAGGTCTCAGACGAGTTCTGTGTGTGTGTGTGTGTATGCACTTGAATGGGTGAAATGTAGAACTCAAATTCCACCACACTTGGCCACAAGTGGATAACTGGACTGGTACTAAACAACTAAAAGAATTTCATGTAAATTAGGTAATATTAGTGTTTTTTGTTTTTTTCTATTGTGTCAATTGTAGCCTACACAAGATTCGTTTTTTTAAAACATCGACTAACAGCATTACTACTCTGAGCAGTTTTAACATTTTCTGAGCCAACATTATTACATGTAACTAATGAAAATCATTAAAAAAGTAGGTGGTGTGGTAGTTTCATTACTTCAGAGTGATGTTTTTTTTGCAGTAAAGGAACTGTCATAGAGGGAAGATAGCATGAAGCGACGCGAGGTTAGCTACACTGAAAACAGATGAGCTCACATCTGCATAAACAGACCCCGATCGAGCAAAGGCCATGGGATTTTATCCACAGAATTATCAACTTTTAAACATTTTAACAGATTGTTTTATTATTTAACACTGAATATTTAACTTCAGCGCTGCACACAGTGCCGGTCATGACAGGTTTCCCGTACACAAAACAAGTACTTTAAAGGAATGCTACTGTGGCAGCAAGGAACAGCGCAGTTTTGGCACTTAATATACATTCTGTTGGTCAGATCGCCTGTCAATCAAGCTCTTTGCAAGTGGTCAATAGTGAATTTTTCAAAATGATAAGTAGATATACACACATTAACGAACTTCGTAGCCGAAGTTTTCAAATACTGAAAACCTCAAAATTAAAACAATTCAAAAAGCATGGAATCAGAAAAGTTAATACGTCACTTGATCCACGAATGTCTTATTGCATGCATAAATTGTGATACACACATGCAAATTAAATCTTTTCAATTTAAAAAAAACATTTGTACAGTTCTATTTACCTTCATTCAATTTAGAATTCTGTAGATGTGCCTTGTGTGACAAGATGCATTGGCAACATTTGTTCACAGATAACTGCATGAGGCTGCTGAGCCTCAGAGTATGTGTCATGCATTGAGACTAATTTAATTATTCCTTCTGTTTTTTTTTTTTACAATATAATAATGCTTGATAGTGTCTAATTAGAACATCTCTGCTGTCTTTCAGAACCGGAAACGCTGAATCTACAACTCTTGAGTGCATCGCATGTGGAAGTTACAATGTCAGGAGCCTACTTCTGGGATTTTCTCAAGGATCTTTCAAATAACCCAAATTTCAGTAGCTATTTTTATGATTCCTGAATGCTGGGAGGCATCTGACGACACTTGTCATCTCAAAACTACCGTGCTATGCCAAGCTGAACCTTTGCGGAGTTAGAGGGAGGACTCTGGGACCCGAGTTACACCAGAGGAAGATGAATGCTTGCAATAACACTAATGAGCACCACGGGACCTCAATTAAAGAATATCAGCATCAGATCTACGCCGTCTTCTACACTGTGATCCTCGTTCCCGGACTGATTGGCAATGTTCTCGCGCTCTGGGTTTTTTATGCCTACGTGAAGGAGACAAAGAAGGCTGTGATATTCATGATCAACCTGGCCATCGCTGATCTGCTGCAGGTGCTATCACTACCTCTGCGCATTTACTACTATTTGAACAACTCCTGGCCTTTTGGCGATGCCGCCTGCTTGCTCTGTTTCTACCTGAAATATGTCAATATGTACGCCAGCATCTACTTCCTGGCATGCATCAGTCTGAGACGCTGCCGGCTCATCATCCACCCGTTGCGCTGCGGCGCAAGCAAGAGACGGCGGGAACGTGGCTTGTGTTTGATCGGTTGGTTCGTCGTGTGTCTGGGATGCCTTCCCTTCCCTCTTCTGCGACAACAAACTTACCCCAACCCCAACTCAACCATGCTCTGCTTCGCTGAGCTGCCCATGACGCAGCTCAGTAAGGTGCTGGGAGTGTCTCTGGTGACGTTTGCGGAGATGACGGGCTTTCTCCTGCCACTGGTCATCGTGGTGACCTGCTCGTGTCTGACGGCGGCGAGCCTGCGGCAAAAGACCTGCGTTCTGCAGGACACCGGAGAGAAGCACAAGGCGCTCAAGATGGTGCTGAGCTGCGCCACCGTGTTCCTGGTGTGTTTCGTGCCCTATCACATCACTTTCCCTTTAGACTTCTTGGCCAAATCAAACTGTGCTGTTAGCTCTGCTTTTAAGAATGCTGTGCTCCACGTTCATCCGGTCACGTTGTGTCTAGCCAGTCTGAACTGCTGTCTGGACCCGGTCATGTACTACTTCACTACCGATGAGTTCAAGCGGCGTCTGTCCAGGCCGGAATTTCAAGAAAGCTTGCCGTTACAGCATAGAACTTCTGTCTCCACAAAAGCTACAGTCTAAACCAGACAGATGAAGTACAGGGATGTTGTTTTAAGCCACAAACAAGAGCTTTCTGTGTGTATGGTGGATATACTCCGAACATTTTGTTCTTACAAAATTTATGAGAGATCTTCATTCTGCTCTTGAAGATACATGAATGGGTAACAATGTTTGCATTTAACCTCAAAACAGGAATATTGTGACATATTAATATATTTTCAACTTAAGTATGTATTGTGATGTAATTTATTGCTGTGAACAAACCTGAATTTTCAGAATCATAACTCCAGTCTTCAGCGTCACGTGCTCCTTCAGAAATCCTTCTAATATGCCGATTTGCTGCTCATTGCTCAAACAATTTTTCAGATTATTACCACTGCTTTGTGCTTCCTATTTTTGGAAATCAAGTGTGTCACACACTAGGGATGGGTGTATCCTGAAATATAGGTATGACTGATGCCACTTTTGAAAGTATCAATACTCAAATGTTGATATTTAGGTGTGTTTGACACCTTAGGGCTGCATTCCCAAAGGTGTCATAAGAAACCACTGATGCTATTGAGAACAGCAGCCCAGAACGATGCTTAGAACAGATGAAACAAACGTTTGAGTTATTTCACATTTAATAAACTGAAACCATAGCCTGCGTAGTTTGTGTAATTACATTCATTAAAAATGAACGTTAAATGTTTGTATTTATTATGTTCTATTTTGTAAAATTATATTGTTAATTTAAATTATATGTTGTGAGAATAAAAATTTTGCATTTTATGTTTGCAACACCCTTATGAAAATAAACTTTTTACGTTTTTTTTTTACGGTTTTTCAAGTGACCGTAGTTCAGCTATATTTATAGCTTTCCATGGTTACCACTACAGTATTTAACCACGCATAAACAAATATATAACCTAATAAGTTGCAATTAAGGCATTTTGAATGTTAAAATATAAAAAGTTTAGAGGGTATAATATCCCATTTAAATTTTTTTTTCTAAATTGCATAATTTAAAAGTACAGTATTGGTATGGATATTGACAATACTAGCTTTTAAAATTATTGGTATTCTATCAAAAAAAGAAATAAGTGGTATGGCCCATCCCTAGCACACACGTCTGAAAAGTGAAGCCCTGCAAACGAATGGGACCTGAACCAAACTAAGAAATCTAAATTATATTTTAAAGGAGATGGTCTACACCAGTTTAGGTAGTTCATATTATATTAATGTGTGTTCAGACATTTCTTTTTCTAATAAGTTTACTAGAAAATGTGATGGCGTCATGGTTTCACTTTTCTATAATGGAAAGAACTGGAGCGTTTTTTTACCGTATGTAGTAGAAACTGTGATATATTTTTCCAGCACTCTATGATGAACTGAAATTTCTTTTAAAATAGATTTGTGTGTGTTTGTAGTCTTTACTATTACTTTGATACAATAAAATGTTCTGTTGTTTAAAACCATGCTGTTATAACGACTGTTATAATGACTTTTTTATGCTTGAATTAGACTGACAAACATTTTTGTTTTGTTTTCCAAATGGAATTTAACAGCTATATGCATTCAAAGAGCTTGCTCCAGGCTAAATCAGCCACATACAGTACTGGAAGATGTTTTGCATATTATACAGCAGTTAGTTTCAGTCCTTCAAACTTGTGGGTATTCGGCATTCTGAATATTAAATGAAAATGCAGTAGACATGAGCTATGAAATACATTTGAATTGGCTTTGGTTAGTACATTATTAGTGTTTGAATTGTCATGTTGGTCATGTGGACCAAAAAGTATATAAATATGATCTAAAATATGACAGTGAAGCTAGATACACAGGAGATTACCTCATTCCTACTTCCTCGTACAACCGCAAACAACACAACCCTGTTCCAAACACATTTTTGTTCCGGTACATTAGCTGTTTTAGGCTCATAATAGGTTCAAAAATTAATAGATAGAATAGATAGGAATGAACAGAGGTGGAATAAATGCATTCACAGAATTGAATCACAGAAATAATGAATAATGGGGGAAACATGTTAAAATATTAAATTATGGTTACACTTTAGAATAGGGAACACTTATCCACAATTAACTATGACTTTTCCCCTCAATAAATGGCCAATTTGCTACTTATTAATAATGGTGGTAGTTGTTAAGTGGTAGTTGTTAAGTTTAGATACTGTATTGGGTAGGATAAGAGATGTAGAAATGAATTAATATGTTATTAATTACCACTAATGAATGGCTTATATTTTCCAGCAATATGCATGCTACTTAAGGGACCCTAAAATAAAGTGTTACCAATATTATTTAAAACAAAAAAGTTTTAAATATGAAGTAAAACTGCCAGCAAGTCACTGGCTTAATGAGTGTGACTGTAAGTTTTTCATTCATTTCATTTCATCTTTTGGAATTCATCACTCTTCAAACCAGGAGGACTTGATTGCCAATCCAAAACCTTGTAACCATCCGGACTTCGAGACAGCATCAGACTCTCACCAAAGAGGCAATGCAAGTATCGTACATATAACTAAACAAAACAGAGGTTTAATATTAGTTATGCACTGATGATTTTACAGGTGGTCAACTGACTCTCTTTCCGTAACTTCAATTCTAGCTCTTTCTTAATGGTTCATCCTTAAGCCTTGTTTTGCACTTTCCCTTTGGTGTGAATGTATTTATATATTGTGAGTTAACGTAGCGTTAATAAAACTTTTGCACAAATTGCATGAGTTTCTGATTCTGCCTTGCAAATAAGTGTCCGTTTACGATCTCTGCCCTAGCTACATGCTCTAATACAGTAATACTGTAAGAAGGCATATTTCTGTGGCCAAGAAATATCACTTCTTAATTACACTATGTGTTCGCTGAACGGACAGATTAGTTGATGGTAATTCTGCTACAGTACTACTGGCAGCTAAGATAAATAATTGCAATTAAAAATAATTAATAGTAATTAATTAATTAATCTTTAGAAAAGATTAATCTTCACGCAAGAGCATTTATATACAGCATTCAAGATCATATATATTTAAAGAGCACATCTAAAGAAACAACAGCTGTTAACCAAAGTGCTGTACAAAGTTTAAGCAAATACCACAATACAATTATACCATTGCACCTACTTGTCACTATATGCAACAGTAAATGAATACGTTTTAAAAAGATACTCAATAACTATGTTGGTGCAGATTTTATAGGATGGTAAATTGCTCCAAAACTAGTTCGATTTTCTCTCTAACACCTATTTTTTGGTAGAGGTGTTAGAGAGGCCAGCAGGGGGTGCTCACCTTGTGGTCTGTGTGGGTCCTAATGCCCCAGCATAGTGACGGGGACACTAAACTGCCAATGTCTTTCGGATGAGACGTTAAACCGAGGTCTATAAAACGAGGTATATAAAGCGCTATATAAATGTGTCATTCATTCCTTCATTCATTCAATTTTAAGTTTGTCCTTGGAACAGTCAACTGAAGACTACTAGTTGATCAAAGTTTCCTGGAGGCATTATTCCTGGAGGAACAGAAGATCAGATATATGAAGGAGCCAGTCTGTGCAAACCCTTATAAAGAAATAGAAATGTTCCAGTTAAAAGGTTGGTTCAACTAAAAAAGAAAAAAATCTGTCATTGATTACTCATCCTCACGTCGTTCCAAATCGGGAAGACCTTCATTCATCTTCATGTAGAGGGTTTTGGTTATTTACCTTACGGGTGCCACACAACTTCCTCCCAAACTAGTTAAACAAAGTATGGCGCGAGATGGTGTATCCCGCACATGGTTGTTTGGCATGGTACTATTGTGAGCAGCAGTACACAGAATACCTGGCATCACAGTCGTCGAGTTGGGGCTGTACGTCTCCTACTAGAGCTTTCTTTCCTCTTTCACATGGCTGATAACACCCAGATAGGTCGTTTGATTTATTATTATTTATCATGCAGATTATGGGTGGGTCTTAACACGTGTTAGTATCACGTAATCATCGAAAATTCCGTGATGGGCTCACGTAAAAGATTACAATGTAATTCAGTGACAGGCATTCACTCAAGGATTTGGATTCAAATATTGGGTAATGATCCATCCATCCATCCATCTTCTTCCGCTTATCCGGGACCGGGTCGCGGGGGCAGTAGTCTAAGCAGGGATGCCCAGACTTCCCTCTCCCCAGACACTTCCTCCAGCTCTTCCGG
>JAUMHI010000574.1:0-11154 GCA_032359435.1 Enteromius unitaeniatus | reverse complement strand
CTTCCCTGACTTTTTCGCCAGTTCTCTTTAAGTACCCAGATCTAAACAAAACAGTCATAAAACCAACGAGCTCCCCCCAAGCCTTTTGCTGGGATGCTGGGGGGGGGGAACCGTCAGAATCAACATCTGACGGAAACTTTATTGGGGACAGATCCTCACCAGTGGAACAGAGTTTTCCTCAGATTTGAAATCTTAATTATTGGTCTGTTCCACAGATGTAAGAGTAAGACCATATTTCCAACTATAGTGAGACCATGAAAATTAGACTAAATATGGCTAAGTTATGATTATGAATTATGAATATACATATACTGCATTGTGACCATTCTCTTCCACACTTCTAAGCCACCTTTCGTTGACCTGGTCTGTAAGCTCAGAGGATCAGAGGGGGGCCTGAGAGTGGATGCGGGAACGGAGAGCAGATATTTTCTCTCTCCAGATTGTTCCCACAGATTGGAGAAAATTGTTGAAAAAGTAAATTGTTTTATTGTTTTGTTGTTTTGGGGTTATACCTCGAGAAGTTCTCTGAGTTTTGTGTCACAAGGAAATCAAGGCATTCTTACAAACACAATCATGTCTGTTTGTTTGTAGGACTTACTTTTTTAACCTAAGCTCATTTTAAGGATAAGCAGGATGAGCGTTGGACTCTCATGAAGTCTGTTGATGTGTGTGAGATTGATGTCAGTTTTACTCCTGCAGACTCTGGAGAATCCTGCTATGGAGTTCTGCTGTAGTTCTCAAGTCAGCAGCAGACCTCCAATAACATGTATTGTGTAAGAGTAAAATAAATAAATAGGTGACTGCTGCAGGGAAGAACAGAGGGATTGTGAGGATCAAGCTGGAGTCGCCATCCAAGCTCACTGGTTGGCACTCCAGTGTCAGACTAAATCTATGTTGTGTGTTTGTTTTCAATCTTGGACTTTCATCAATGAACTCATGTCTCCTCCCATCCTATATGTTGGTCTGTCTAACTCTAATCACGGACTTTGACTATTCTCTTGCTCTGCCTCTGAAGTTAATTATTGTTACATCGTGATTGTTCCTGATGTAATGACCCTGTCTGTCTGTTTATGCTCAGGGTCTTTTTAATAAACAGCTTGCATTCGAATCCGTACGTCCGTACGGTGTTGTCGGTGCTACAGTGCGACAAGACCCAAACAGATGACCACCTCAGTGAACTTAAGTCAAGTGACTTGTAGAGGTCAGACGAAATGATTTTACATTCCAGAATTTGAAATGAAGTACTGGACTACAGCCAAAACAACAAATCTTTTTTTCAGAATAGTTTATGGATTAATTGTGTTATTGTTGTTCTTGTGCCTCCCTTCACACAGTACATGTTCCAACACTGCATCTATATGTACAGTAGCAGATCCCAATCTGTACATAAGAATGTTACTCTAGAGACAGCAGGAACGGCTTCAAACCACCACTTTTTATTGGTCTGTAACACATGGGACACTATATTAGAATGCTGCGTTCACCACGCTATCCTCTCCACACGTTTCACACAGGTTTTACTGAGAGAGGAGGAAGAAACGTTTTAGCGTGTTGCCTCGCCAGCATCCAGTCGCAGTCTGAGGCTGATGTAACTTTCCAAAGGTTATGCGTGCAACACTGATAAGAGTCCCATTTGAATAAAACGCCATAATTAAAGTCCCTACACACTATAACGCAGAAGAACTGGGGTAGGTATGTAATACATAATGATTATGCTAATGACAGCAGTTCCTCGGATCACTGATAGACTCCTGCAATAATAAAGAACCTTTAAACACTTTTCTGTATATAAAATAACTTACTTAATAGTATACTTAAATACTTAAAGATACTTAAATAGTAATCTGTTTAATCATTGCCCTGGTTGATGAATGCATAAACCACACTAAATGACTTTGTAACAAAGAACATCTGTGTGTCTCTTTTATCTTAAACAGATTTACCCAGATCTAAAGTGACTGTGACACCAAAGACTATATTCACTGAAGAGATGGTCAATCTGACCTGTGTGATTGAGTCTTACAGTGATTATATTTAATCATTATTGTGCAGCACCAATAGAATAAAAAATGCGTTTAATAGATTTAAATGCAATGTGACTAAATACAATTGAGGACTGAACACTGAAACTCAGTATTATGGAAATAAATCCAAATCCAAATCTAAACCTAATGCACATTGACGCAAAAAGCTATTACAAATATCTTACTCATTACAATATGCAAATCAATTAAAAGAGCTTGATGACATCAGATTCACATTAAGTTACAAAAGTCTTTTCACATGCAAAATGCAAACAGATAAAATGATGAGAGTGTATATTATTTGTTACATAGCAACATATTAGTGTTCATCAACACAAGGGGCGGATTTAGTGAATTTGGGGCCTCAGGTAAATATAGGACTGGGGCCCTACATTTGCACACATTTACTTCAATCAACCTTGAGGTTCCTTTTTTTTTTTTGTTGTCAAAGCTGCTGCTGCACAGTGATGCCCCGTAGTTATGTCCAGTGATTCTACAGTATTCATGTACTTATTATAATTCTTTCATTAACATTTTTATTTATTAATTTAGCAGACACTTTTATTATTTCACACTGTAGACAACATAGCATAGGAATTGATATACAGAAGTATACATTATTATATTACTTATTATATTTACTGAAACAAACCTGTTTAGGTTACACATGTGTCCATATTGTGTTCTGATGCACCTAAATTCTCAGTAAATGTTTTATTGATTTATCTTAGTGTTTCTGTTGTATGAAATAGTGACAGAACAGTGATCAAGTCGTCGTCTGATAAAATCAAACAGGCTACACATAAGATAATGACAACAGCAGTGCTTGCGTGTGAAATTAAGCGCATATGTACTTCGTTTAGTACTGAGACGTAAATTTGCAGACGCTCCCTAAAGCAGCATATATTAAGACGAATATTAAATAAAAAATGAGACATAACTTTACAGCGCTCCATTAACACCAGAGCGTTTTCATTTTAAAACAACGTTTAGAATAAAAACGATTATCGTTTACACTGGCGTTAAACCTTCCCCGGGGTTTTCAAACTAAAACAGGGCCTGGGGATATGCACATAAAGTTATGCTCTTTAAAACGAAAACGCACCTAATGTAAGCAACAGTTTTTCTCTGAACAGAGCAGATGCAGAGAGAGGAGCGCAGCGGGAGAGATCGAGACACCTCTCACTCCTGCAGCAGCTTCAGATACATCATCTTTTTTTTGCTTTGCTACACGCAGAATACACACGAAGCACATTCAACTCGGACACGCAGACGGTCGAGGTAATAAACACTGTTACCATTAGCGTGTCCATCTCATGAAAAGCATTTTGGGGGCCCCTTATCTTTTGGGGGCCCAAGGCAGTTGCCTACCTTTACCTAATGGCTTAGTCCGCCCCGGCAATAAAGTGTGTCGTCATCAAGCCTTTCGCAGCTGATTTTGAGCGACTGCGGCGCCTGACCTGTGCGACTGCTCTCGTTTTGCTCTCGCGGTACTTTGATGGCACATGTGATCGAAAGGTGGCTCCAGCGCCGATCAAAGTTGAACAAATGATTTTACCAGAATGCACTGTTTTGTAAGGCGGCAGACGATTTCTTGCGGCGCAGCATGAAGTTGAACACACCTAATGTCCCGAATCTGCCAGGCTCCACCCCCTCTCAATCACAACAAACACCTTCACCTGAATTCTAATCAGCCACACCTGCACTGAATAGAATTTCTCAATGTTAAATTATGTAATTGGCTTGGTATTATTCTTGATTTATCAAAAGTATACATTCTTTTAAATTGCAACCAAATTTAATTCACAATGTTTAAATTATGTAATTAGCTTGATATAAGTTTACCTGACGAATAAATTAAATGTTATTTCTTTATTCATTTTTAAGTGTTGAATTCACTTACGACCAGTAGATTGCGGGGACGCTTCAGTGTTATGGCTAGGATATGTCAAACTGGGAGCGCAAGAAAATAGAGCAGTAGGCATGTTTTCTCTGAAGACTCTCAGATTCCTGCTATTGCTGAAGTTAACAAGTTGGTATGGATAAGACTAAGTAAAACTATATTTTTGCAACAAACAAGCAGTAGGCGGCTGACAAAAAGATATCTAGTCAAAATCTACAACCCCTGAATAATTACCAGAACTAGCGAGCTTATGTAACGAGATGGCTATCCGGCCGAAGCCAGACTCTGACGACTTGAGGTCACCTGCCAGATGAGTAAATGAAAAGTTAGCATACCTAGAATAATCAAGTCTCTAAATTAAGATAACTAAAAAAACAACTAAATTCAGTATTATAATCTAAATTTAATAATAACTTAGAATTGGAGTCAGATTAAAATGAGGTAAAGCCTAAAAGTAAAATTAGAAACAAAGTTAGAAACTGAGGAGTATTTTCACTTAGAGCTGGAAAGCGAGACGTGCATCCAGCCAGACTAAAAGGCGAACCTTACATTCTCTTCATGTAAAATCCATATCACTCGCTTTTATTAAATAATAAAGTGTGCATGTTTGGGGGGGTATCTCATCTCCCTGAAATAAGTTTTTGCAGGTCTGGAATTGTCCATTTTGGAGGACATTTCAGGGCTTTAAGAGGTCTAATAAATCGTTAAGTGTAGTGTTGATCTGATAGTTGTTAGTTTTACTTCTGCTTTGTTCTCTGCAGCTTTTTTCCACTCGTCTTGTCTGCAGCTGTCTGTCGTCTGTGTTAAGACACTGAGACCAGAGCCAGTCACAATCTTAGCACACTTCAGCTAACTACAGAAACAGAGCTCTGGAAATACACAATACTTCTCTTACGTGCACTAAAATATTTCTTACAATGGATCTCTTTTTCTTCCTATTTCTTCATTTATTTCTGTAAGGAGTTCTGTCTCCTCCCTCGTCTATTTTGAAAGTGTGATATGACAGTTTAACAGGAAGTGTATGTTTTAGATGACACCAGGCAGCAGATTTTATGATTATTAATGTGTCAGGATGGGGTCCAGTGCACTGCCTCTCATTCTCTGTAAGCATTTTATTATTTTTTATACATGGTGTTCAAAACTCTGTGTCCAATCTTGTTATCTGTAGTTCTCAAATCAGCTCCTGGCGTCCTTCTTCTAGTCTTTCTTCAGTTTTCTGTGTCTAATATCTTGTACTCAGTTGAAGATCAGTTTCAACAGGTTGTGCTGAGTGTAGGGTTTGTGACTTTATTCTCACTGGTAATTCTATTCTCATTTATTTTGCATTTTTGGTTTTATTGTGACGGGACAGATCAGAACTGACAGGAAGTGAAGTGTGAGGTCATCAAGTCAGGATCAGCACAAGAACAGAGCTGTATGTGAGCTCTGACTATAGATCATATTGTATATTGTTCAAATTCAGTGTGATGATATCATTAAGTATATGTTAAAGTGTTTGCACTTTTATCCAAAGCAGCTTACAAATGAGGACAACAGAAGCAATCAAAATCAATAAAAGAGCAATTATATTCTATACATTATATACTAAACACATCTCCATTACCTTAACACAGCACATGTAGCAATGTAGTTTTTTAATTATTATATTATATATATAAAAAGAAACTTGCTAGAATATAAAAATAAGAGTTTTTTTTCTGCTTTTGTTAATTGTATCATAAATAAAACGAAAATAGAATTCAAAAGGATTAGAAAATGTTTTTTTTTTGTTGTTTTTTGTTTTTATTTTATGAATAGAGTAATTGTTTAAACCCTATTTACTTCTTTGCTCAAAATAATTAATTGTCGTAGCTTCATAAAAATATAGTGGAACCCATGATGTCACATAAACAATTTTACCAATGTCCTTCAAAACCAACTGGAGGGTTTACTTGTAAAAACATACATGTAAATTGTACTGTAAAATACTGGCAGCAGGGATAATTTACAGAATTTTCCTGTGTTCTTAAATTACTGTATCTAAATTACTTGAATATGTGTATTTGCTGTTTTTAGAGGAAGTGTGTAAAATGCGGTATATACAATACAATATTTATGACTGGCAACTGAGCTGTAAATTCATTTATCATACCATTTAAGAATTTTTGTAGCTGCAGAAAATGGATAATGCAAAACATAAAACGTCTAGGTTACAGAGGGAACTGAAGCACCGAGTACGGTCGATGTAGAGGCGCAGCGTGCGTACAGGACACAATAACTCTAAGGCTGGGTCTGCCTCCTCCCGGGGCAGAGCTTGCAGGTTCACCACCTGATCGCGGAAAGGCGTGGTGGGAACCTTGGGCACATAGCCGGGCCGGGGTCTCAGGATAACGTGAGAATCAGCCGGGCGTCTTCAGTGTCAGAAATTTTATTTCTGCTGACTGAAGCGGCTCGAAGGGAACCAGCCGCAGCCCGGCAAGGGCGACAGCCAGGTCCCAAGAGTGCCAGGTGCCATATGGTGCCCATCCCCTGGGAAAGAAGGTCCTTCCTCCAGGGGATTTTCTAAGGAGGGGCTGCCACGAGGAACGCGAGGTCCGCAAACCACGTCTGGGATGTCTGTGGGGTCTGTGCAAGGAGGCTCACTGGGGGAAAGGCGTACTTGAGGCCTTTCCCTGCCAAACGCCAGAGGGGACTCGGAGAGGGAATAAAACAGCCGGCAGTGAGTAGACTCGTGAGTCGTAAGGGGCCTGCCACAACTTGATCAGATCTCCGTGTACCTCCGGGAATAAAGGCACTGGGGGAGAGTGCGGCGGCCCCGCATCTCTGGCCCCCAGAAACCAATCATCCAGTCGCGAAGGATCGGCAGCAGGCACACGGGGCATCTGCAAACCGATTCCTGCCGCAGCGCGGAGGAGCATGTCTGACAGTTCGGTGTCCGAGAACACCACAGGACTGCGCAGTGCGTCAGAAGTTCGCGCAGCTGGAGCACTGGACGAAGCATTCTATACCGTCACCTGGAGGTCCCCCAGGTGTCTCGCCGTGGCAGCCGTGAACTTGGTATGGTCCAATGACTTACCATGGGAAGAGCGCGAGGGGAGCCTGCTCACGAGTGAGAGGCGGGACCTCAACACAGCCAAGTTTATCCGCTCGCAATGAGCGCAGTGACCTTCCACGAATGCCACCTGAGCGTGTTCTCAGCCCAGACACGACAGACAGTGCTCGTGACCGTCCGACGAGGTGAGGAAACTTCCACACCCCGAAACGCACGGCTGAAGCGAAAAGCTGCATGTGCACTGTGTGCGTGCCCTCTTATACTCACGCAGTGATGAGGTGTACCTGAGCGCAATCAGTGCACGCCAATATTCATTGGCCTTTAGTAAAATTACTAAATTACTATTTAGTACAAATAAAGAAAAAGAATAAAACTGAGCAAAAAAAAGAAAAAAAAGGATTTATTCAACAATAGCTTTTCTGTTTGTTTTTTAGTTTACTTAAAAAAAATTTAAAAAAAATTGTAAAAAAAAAAATGTACCTCTGTGGCACTCTCCGATCACCCTCACCAGATACTGATTACTCCCGGACTGCATTTCCCACAATACCCTGATTACCTATCCAGGAATTCCTTCACTTATTATTCATCACAATGTTTGACGGGAATATTGTCTGTTGTTGTGTGAATCAGTGAATCATCAGAGAATCAACTCTTCTATTTGTTCATGAGTCCTGTGATGTCATTGTTTCTGATGTTATTGATGCTTATTCAGATCAAATCAAATAGACACGTTTCAGTGATTTGCATTGTGATGAATGAATACAAATACATAAAATTCATGTTTCTTCTGCTTTTAGTGCTGATGTTCTTTATCCACGCTGGACTCGCTCAAGGTACTGTGATGTACTGCTGTACATTTTTTTATCAAATCTGAATTGTTTTGTAGTACTTTTATATTTATTTGCCTACAATGTTTTTCTCAAAAGGAGGTTTTGAGTTCATAGCAGTTATTGATACAATAATACTATAGGTGATCAATATTTACTCATATGTGTATTAAAACAGAGAATCCAAAACCAGTATTGAAGGTGACTCCAGATCAGCGTGTGTTCAGAGGAGAGAGAGTCAATCTCACATGTGACATACAGACAGCAGAAAACATTCAGAGGACTTACAGCTGGTTTAAAGACGGACACATCTTTTACTATCCATACACAACAGCAACAGCAGAGATCAGTTTCACAGCTGATATTTCTCACAGTGGTGAATACAGCTGTAGAGGAGAGAGATCAGACTTAAGTGACGCTGTGACACTGACTGTATCATGTAAGTCTTCATATTCACATCTGTTTAATGCTCATTTAAATCATTATTTGTTGCTCCAGGGTTCAGAAGTGTAGCGTTGTAAATCTCAGACTTTTTTAATTGAACTGAATGTATGTAGAAAACGATTTGCTAAAATAATTACATTAACAACGCTGAAATACCAGCATAGAGTTTATCTGTCAGATACATGTGAAAGTTAAAATACATTAGGGGTGTCCTCGAACAGTCGACCATTCGATGCTTCGATTCGAAAAGAGTGATTTGACTCCCAGTCTCCCAGTCGAATATTTATATTAACTCATATTATATTAACTTACCACTCCTTTCTAAAAATAAAACTCTTGCAATAAAACCATACACACAAGCACCATCTGAATGACTCTTTCATATCAGCAGCAACACACTGATGGGCTTCAGATAAAACACTGCAGTCTTTGTGTTTCTACTTTTATTGTCATTTGCTCAGTCTTCTGTAAAACTCAAAGTAGAATTTCTACAGTTTTTACACAAAAACAAACATTCTTACAGAAATAAAGAACAATTGAATCACAAATCATCAGATAAGTAACAAAACAAAAGCTAAAAAACAAAACAATTACTGGATAAATTGCTATTAGGGGAAAAACATACTTATTGTGTGTGTGTGTGTGTGTGTGTGTGTGCACAAGAACATGATTGATCAACTGTAGACACATCAATCAGTTTTAAACACTATATAACATAATATTGTCAGTTTTTTTTTTTTTTTTGTATATGTTTGTTGTTATTTGCTGTAATTGTGACCTGTACTGGATACAGTATTTTAAGTTTGTCTGTTGTTTGCTGAGCTAACAGTGTTATGCACACTACTGTAGCAGCATGACGACATGTTTCGTTGTGATTCTCCATGTTGAAATCAATGATATTTTCCTGCAGCATTGCTCTTGTGTAGTGTTTGGTGAACTATTGTGTAGTTGCACTTTTTCTGTGTACTTCATGTACAGTACTCTAATCACTGAGAATTAGACTTGCTAAAAGTGTTTTAGGTTAGCAGCAGCAGTGTTACAGTCATATGAAATGTGTGTGTTTCGTATGGTAACAAAATATCGTTTTTATAAAGTTGTATATAGTTTTGACAAAACTGTTCCATTTTGCAAATGATCTGAAGCGTTGTTCTTCGGTGCAGGGTTGTGTTAATTGTGTGTAGAGTTTTGACAAAGCAGGCCCTGTTTTTAAAATTGTGCTTAAGCAATCATGAAAAACATGGTCCACCAGAGTAGCTGATGTCATCTGACACACGTCTTTGTTCACTCCTTACACCTGGTTAGAGTGAACTAAATGAAATAAACTGAGAAGTCCAGCTGACATCACCAAAGAGAAGTGTGTTGATTCACTGGACGTGTGTGAGAATTAATTGTTCAGTTCTGTGAAACATTTACAACATTTCAAGGAAAGTGATTGAGTCTAGCCTGGGCCTGCCCATACTTCCTGTGACGCTAGATTCTATTTCACGAGCAAAGTCAGTCTGGCAAAGCAGCCGTCTTAGAGCATTTCTGTTCCCAAAAAAATGTGAACCAATGAGAAATGAGCTGGCTTCAGGTTTCGTCGCTACACATTTGTCATCGGAATGAGTGGTTTGAAGCATCTGATTGGTTGTAGATTCGTCCAGTAGTAAACAGAGGCATCTGATGCACGCAGGTTAAGCCTGTCTCCCAGAAGGCGAGTAGTAAGGTAGCTTGGCCAGACTAAGCTCTTATGAGCTTTAAAGTCGCGGAAGCCATGCTAGTTTGAGTCACCATGTTTCCGTCTTTCTTCACAGATTCACCCAGATCTACTCTGACTGTGACTCCAAAGAGTGTATTCACTGGAGAGAGAGTCCCTATGAAGTGTGTGATTGAGATTTATAGAGACTGGGGATGGAGAAATGACCCGACATATGACTGGAGATATGAGTGGTGTAAAGACAGTGTAAAGTTACAGTCGTCTGATGGTTTCACTGTAAACAGAGACACTCTCACTATCAGAGGAGCTACTGGGTCTGATCAGGGTCAGTACTGGTGTAGAGGACAGATAAGATCAGTCTCATCATCATCAAGCTCTGCTGTGTATCTCTCAGTCTCACAGAAAGGTGAGTTGAATTTAATTCCCCTTATAAACTCTCTGTACTACATATCAGATCATTTATTCAGATAAACATTCATGCTGTTTCTTCAAACTGTAACAAAACATGAAGTTAAAGTGAACATAAATAACACACTTGTTTACTGTTAGTCAGATGATCTAACGTTGAATCACATTAAACTAGTGATTGTTCAGACCTTTACTCTCCTCTTTAACATCAGTGTTACACAAATACATGATCAGATCATGTTTCCGAATAGAAGACTAAAAGAAGGACTCTTTCTTCACAGATTCACCCAGATCTGCTCTGACTGTGACTCCAGACAGTCCTGTATTCACTGGAGAGACAGTCACTCTGAAGTGTGTGATTGAGTCTTACAGAGACTGGAGACAGAGAAATAAGCTGACACATGACTGGAGATATGACTGGACATCTGTCTGGAGATATGAGTGGTATAAAGGCAGGGTAAAGTTACAGTCGTCTGATGGTTTCACTGAAAACAAAGACACTGTCACTATCAGAGGAGCTACTGGGTCTGATCAGGGTTATTACTGGTGTAGAGGACAGACAGATGAAAGACCACAATCATCTCAATCAAGCTCTGCTGTGTATCTCTCAGTGAAGGGTGAGTTAAATATCATTTTTCTTCTGTACCACAAGTATGATCACACATCCAATCAAAAGACGTTTTTATTTTCAGATGTTACATTCATGCTACTCATAAATATTTAAAATGTGGGGGAATCGTTCAGTATATATAATATTTTTATTTCCATTTATTGAGAACACTGCACATTATATTTTACTTAAAAACATGAAGAAAAACCCC
>JAUMHI010000573.1:0-11155 GCA_032359435.1 Enteromius unitaeniatus | reverse complement strand
CCCGCAATATTTATTTATTATATATCATCATACATGTGCAATTTTCTCCTGTGCAATAATGCAATATTTATTTATACACATAACTGGCTCTTACCTCAGTATTTATATTTTATCTGGCTCTTACCTCAGTATCAGTATTTGTATTTTATTTTTTTAATTTATTCTTTTATATTGTACTTTCTCCTCTTTCTCTGCTTTTTTATAACTGTAATATGCCGGTGTACTGCTGCTGGAAACAAAAAATTCCCAGAGGATCCTTCCCGAGGGATTAATAAAGTTCTATCTATCTATCTATCTATCTATCTATCTATATGCATATTCATATTAATAATATAATAATCACTAATAATGTTAATACATGAATAATAATGCTGCAATTGTAATCATAAATATTGTTAATATAACTACATTTTTTCATAATTACATTTGTTTGCATGTATTATTATTTATAATAATAAAATAATGAATATATTAATACATTATTATTATTAGTAGTAGTAGTATCAACAATACTAGTCATATTAGGAAATCCTTCATAATTAATATTGATTGCTATTATTTAATAATAATAATTAACATCACTAAAATGTTAATACATTAATATTATTGAAATGTTAATAATAAATATTGTTAATATTATTAACTTATTAATCATGTATTAAGATTAAACTTAAGTAAACTTCATTAGAGTAATAATGCAATCATGTCTTAATAATTACATTATTACATTAAATTATTATGCATTTATTATTACTAATAATAAAAAATAATGAATATATTAACAAAACGAAATATTTGAATTATTATCACCCCCATCATCAGTTATACATACTAGTCATATTACGAAATACATTTTAAAATCTATCAAAATAGAAAACAGTTATTTTAAATTGTAATACTACAGTAATAACACAGTATTACAGTTTTTACTTTATTTTTCCTCAAATAAATGGAGCCTTGGCCTTGTTTTGAGAAAATAAAATGTAAAAAACATAGTGTATATTTGTGTTAATAACAATAATCCTCATCATCATTAATTATAAATATTAAATTACTTCTAATTCATATATTATTTTAATTGTATTTAAGTTTTATTTATCAACATTTAAATATACAGAAATGCAAAAGAGAATTGATGTGATGTTGTTTCTGTGTTTTTGGAGCTTGATAGCAATTCAAAATTTGACTTTCGATGTATGGAAAAGAACAGTATTAATATGCCACACAGCCAAATCAAACAAACCACACAACTCATTTCAAATCAGCTTATAACAATCCATCTGGTGTGCATCATTACAACGGTCTAAACATATGAGGCGGCACATTTTTAAATACGTAAGGTCATTATACAAGTTCGCAACAGCAGCCTTCCTTCATAAGAGTTAATAATCCTCTTCTAACTGCAGACAAGGCTCATGTAATTTTAATGCAGACGCTAAGACCAAAGTGTCCCCTGAAAAATCTCCACAGTCTGAGAGCATGCTTTAACCTGGAAGCATTTATTACAGCTGCAAGGGTGTTTTTGACATGAGGGGCTAGAGAGACAGAGAGTTAAGTGTCTTGTAAATGGAGGAATCTACAGAATGGCCGAGAGAGGCGTTCTTATCTCTGTCACATGGGGCGTTTGGTGTTAGCGTGCTCCGTTTGGAGGATTAGCATGGCGGTACAGAGCTGAGGCTGGTTTTAATTCAATGTTTTTTCCCCTTTTCCTTGTCTTCTCAGATTCTTATTCACCCTTTCTTTCCTTTTCTCTCTTCCCCTCTCCGAACGCACAGCTCGCTAAGATCCTCCTTTATTAAGAGGCCATCGCTAACTCAACCAAAAAAGCCCAGAGGGGCCTAGGCAAAATCCTCTGCTTTTCCCGCTTGTTCCTGAGCTCTCTCTTTTGATGGTTTTTCTTTTTCCTTTTTTTTCCTTCTTCTTTTTTGTGTGTTACGCTAGAGGCAGAATTCAACTTGAACACTTTTTTCCTCCTTTTCTTTGCTGTTTCAGAGTAGCTTTTGCCCTGAAAATGGAGGCAAAAAGACAAAAAAATGGCCAACAATCAACTGTTCAGGCTTTGTATTTTCCCTCATCTATCATGGTAGAGCTGTGACCCATGCCAGGTGGTTCGGTACTCATTTTTTAATGTCTGGGTTGCCGTGGTGAGAGCAGTAAGCCGTGTAATTGGTCGGATCGTTGCCCCCCTCGGTCAGGCACATTTTATTTGCGCGCCCTGTTACCACAGCAATCAGTGATCCCTAACCACAGGACACATTACAGCAGACACTCAACACTATAAGAGAAGGAGAGCAGGAGAGGCCATTACAAAACGAACGACGGTGCTACCATAAACACCATGTTTCTGGGACATATTCATGGTGGTAAAAGTCATATTCTATATTGTAACATCATCTTTACTGCCAGTTTAAACCAGTTTAATACATTTTTGCTGAATAATAGTGCTAATAAAAAAAAGAAATGACAATATTTCATAATCATCTTCTCTCTGCACTCTTAAAAATAAAAAGTGCTTAAAAGGTTCTTCACAGTGACGCCATAGAAGGACCGTTTTTTGTTCCACAAAGAATCATTCAAAGGTTCTTTAAGGAACCATTTATTTCTTTTTTTATTATATGTTATTCAGATGTAAAAGGTTCTTATTGGAACCATTTAGACCAAATTATTCTTCTGCGGCATCGTGTAGCAGCGTGTAGAGCTCATTGTTTTTAAAGAGAAAAATATGGCTATGATTTCAGAAGGTATACATCTTTAATGTATTTATCTACTTTATGTACCTTTCAGTGCCTTGCAGTATTCTAAAAAGATTAGCTTCACAAGTTAAAGTAGTTTCACCAAAACATGAGCAACACAATGAGTCTTTGAAGGAAGACAGCGATCCAACAAAAGCAAGTAGCATGCCACACTGCCAATATCTCATTACTACACATGGAGTTGAATACACAGCCACTGCTTGAGCTGTATCTATTTTTACAAAGCAACAAAGAGATTAAAGGTGTGCAATTTTTTTTAAATGTTAAAATACTTTCTCCTATCCCAGCTTAAGGGATTAACTCATCATTTACTCATCCTCATATCACTCCAAACTTTTATGAGTTTCTTTCTGTAAAACGTGAAACATTTTTGAATAACGTACCTGTCGCTTTTTCCAAGCAATTACTGCAGTGTATGGAGAGCTTGTGGTGCAAAATGGACTTTGTGCACTATAAAAGTATCATAAAAGGAATCCAAAATACTTTGCACTATATTATAATATTATGAAAATAAAACACTAGAAGATCCAGACCAGCCTGACGCACTAACATTGACTCAGTCAGTTTGATGTTGGACTTGTGTCTGTTTATCCAGCCAGTGACATGTTAGGTGGTGTTTGGGAAGCTAGTAATTATATTTGCAACTACAAATCCCTATACAAATTAAGGCAAGGATAAGACATGAGAAATAGACATGAGAGAGATAGAGAGACGCCTTACAGAAAACAAGAGAGATGAATAAAAGAGAATGATAATGTGTGAGAGAGATACTGACAAAGAGAGAACGAGAGAAATTAAATGCCAGAGCAAAAAGAGACACCAGAGGGACCTCAATTCACCGATCAATATTCACCAACAGGCCCTTGCTTTCAATACATTACCACTGAAACTCAATTAAGAGCTAGAATAAAAATGACACTGCAGTACAGCAACAGCAGCATATCCAGATTCCATCAGTGCTGTATGACATACTACTGTACATATATATAGCATAAAAACATATATGTATATATATATATATATATATACACACACACACAGTATATATTTTAAACATATTTACATTTATTTACGTTTATGTATATATATATATATATATATATATATATATATATTACCATATAAACAAATATATCTGAAATATATACATGTGTATTTATATATACATAATACATATACTCAGCACACATACATATCACGCAAACAAAATCGTATGTGTACACACACACATTGGTTTTTGTAATTTATGGGGACTCTCCATAGGCGTAATGGTGTTTCTACTGTACAGACTGTACAGACACCTAACCCCACCCCTTACAGGAAACTGTGTACATTTCATAGATTTTCCAAAAAACACTATTTAGTGTGTTTTTTAAGCCTTTTGAATTACGGGGACACTGAAAATGTCCTCATAAAACACCTACATATTGTAATACCTATGTCATACCCATGTCGTTATACAAATTTGTGTCCTCATAAACCACATAAAGCCGCACACACCCACACAGTAGTAATGTGTGTGTATTTACGTTAGTGACGCATATATAAAAATATATATGCACACATTACTGCACACTCTATTTTAAGTTGTCCTTGTTACAAACGTTACATATACCACTTACTATTATTATATCATTATGCATCATTACACTGTAACAAGAACACAAAATAAAGTGTAACTAATTTTTGTCTAGAAAATGTCCTATTTTCTGTATGGTATGACAGCAGATGTATGGCATATAGTGCTCAAGTAATATGAATCACTTTTATGACACTTTGCTGTTGTTTTAGTGTCTGACAGTCCCAGACTTATTATCATTATTTAAAAAAAAAGTGTTCAGGATACACTCCAAACCCCCCCAAAAAAATATAGTCCACAGAAGAACGAAGGTAAAAAGAAGACTTCATATTTCTGGGTGAACTACTCCATTATTTTTATAATGATGATGCTCTGATCTAATGATCTGTTCTTAATCGGTTTATAGGTTTGCTATCTGAAATCCCTCCAAGGTCACTTAATGAATACTGCATCGATGCCTTATTCACACTGTACTGTCGGATGTTCAATAATTGCGAGAGTAACTGACTGCTGTTGAGGAAAATCAACACAGAAGAATGATATACCCCTCGTGAAAGTCACATTATCTGTGTATCGCCATGTATGAAATATATTACAAAGATCTGAGAGGATAAAATGAGTGCTGAAACACTGACAGCTCCTATCTGATTGAAGATCTTTGGTTTATAACGTTCAATTCTACAGGGAGCGATTGATCCAATCAGCAGAGAGCTCTGTGTGCGAGTGTGTGTGGAAAAGAGACAGAAGGCAAGAGATCATCCGAGGTAAAGAGGCTTCACATTTCTATCACTATTAAGGGATTATATGATCCATCACGGGTGGTTAAGTGTCCATAATCCAGTCATCTATAGCTGCGTGTCAGTGTCTGTGCGGCCGGTAATCTTGATAACGGCAAAACTGAGTTTTAATCTCAATACACGGTTGAAATCCCAATACAGAAAATCTCATAACTCACGCACAAACATACTGACTCCAATGCAATACCCAGCATGTCCTTGCAGTAATAACATTTCAAATGGCCCAGGGCACAATGGAAACAAACACACCTTTAAAGCCTCAAATTGCATTTTTACTGCAGATGAAGATTACATTTTTGAGGCCTTCACAAGGATATGAGTTTTAAATTTTGTAACTACATCAACACAAAAGAGTTAATTTTATAGCCTGGCTTCCGCGACTTTAAAGCTCATAGGAGCTTAGTCTGGCCCATCATTTCTCATTGGTTCCCACTTTTTTTGGGAAGGGAAATGCTCTAAAACGGCAGCTTTGCCAGACTAACTTTGCTCGCGAATAGAATGTAGCGTCACAGGAAGTATGGGCGGGCCCAGGCTATTAATTTAATTCAATTAATTGTAATTTAGCTAAATACCTATATTTTAGTAAAAAATCATGAAACTCTATATGGTGCAGGCTATGGAAAACTTTAATTCAGCAAGAAAGCATAAAAATTTATTAAATTAAATAACGTTGCAAAAGATTTTAATTTAAAGAGCATAATTTAAATAAAATAAAAATATACTTTGTTTCTTATAAAAATCTTTTCCTAAAAAAAACCCAATAATAATAATAATAAGCATGATTTTCAGCATTGATAATGCAAATGTTTCTTGAGCACCAAATCAACTAAATCAGTGATTTCTGAGGGATCACAGGAATAAATAGATTTTAAATTAATTTAAAATACATGAATTACATTTTTAGATATATTGAACAAAATATTTTACAATGTTTACAGTTTACTGTATTTTTGATAAAATATGTTGAATAAAATCAAATTAAAACACAGATCCTAAACATTTGTACAATAGTGTGAATATGGAATTTATAAAAATAAAAAAAGATAAAATTAAAATAAAATACAGATTAAAATGATAAATACAATAAAATAAAATATATTACATCTTTTAAGGTAAAAATCTATTACATCAATTTACATTGTGCATTCAGATTTTTTATTAAATCCATCAGTTATGACATTTAAAGGTTTTCTTTTAGGGTCAGTGGAAAATTATTCTAATTAGGTTTATTTAAAAACAACAGAATCCTGTGATATGCCCTTGTTTATATGGGTAGGTAAATGTGTGTGGTTGGTTGTGTAGCTCTCTTACCCATAATGATGCCGTTAGGCTCCGAGGGAGGTTGCCAGACAACCCTGACAGACGTGAGACGCACCTCTGGAAACACCAACCTGACAGGTGGACCGGGAACTGGAGAGAAGAGAGGGAGGGAAAGAGGGAGAGAGGATACATGCATTTAAAACAGATTTCTAGTATATATTCTGAACATTCTTGTAATGTAGCACATATTTTAAACACTTCAAACATCTGTTTGTGGGGCCAAGCTTTTATCATGGCCATGATAAATATGACATTTTAATCTCTTCTCTGTCACACACTCACACAAAGTCTCCCTGTAAACTTCTAATTCCTTAAATCCATAAATATAAATATTAGTGTTTCATAATCCCTCATCAAACACATTTAACTCTGCCAGTGGACACTAGGCCAACAGTGCTGGTAATCCACTAGTTCTGATGCGTGCGTGTGTGTGTGTGTGTAAGTGTGAGTCAGTGTGTGTAGAGAAGAATCACATAGACATTCCAGTATCTAGTATCCCTGGTATCCCTGTACATTTCCGAATGAATGTTGCTCCATTGAGCCGATTAAGAAAAATGACAGAAAGAGGGCATTTGTCATTCCACTGGCAAGACTCCACAGTCCACATATGAACACACTCGCTCATTTCAAAGGGAAAGATGGCAGCTTACTTCCCCTTGCCGTAGAAATATATTGCATACATGCGAGTACATATTTCTGAGAGAAACTTTCCGAAAAAAATTTTATTGCTCAGAGGATGCTCTTTCATAGCTCAGGAGAGTTAATGAGGTTTCCACTTGGTTGAGTCTCATGAAAACTGTCAGATAATTCCTCTGTCATAACTCACTTCAGATTTAAAAGAAGTCTTTTTTTTTCATTTTGACATATAGTTTCATGATAACTAAGCACATTTTCCCTCCAAATTCTTATTACCATAATCTGAAAAACATCTCATTCTCATTACAATGTGAAAAATAATGACATTTAAATCTGATTTATTTTTTAAAAATAGAAATACTTAGTGTAGTTGTGACCAATAGCGCCTCTGTGGCCCTCTCTGAACGGTCACAGCGGGAACCATCGCCCGCATTCTAGTTCCCACCCGGACACTTTATACCCATGTACCTCCACTTCTTCCGCTACAGCTGTTGTGCATTATCGGGTCTTTATGCCGCCTATTTAAGGCGCGGACATTTCTTAGATCATTGCGAAGTCTTATCGTTCCCTATGGTGGAAATTATGAGCGTTTTCTCTTGTGTTGGATTTCCCGTGTATGACCCTGGACTGTTTACTCTGATTCTGATTCTCGCTGCCTGCCATTGTGACCTGTGCCTATGTATAACTCTGTCTATTGGATTATCTTCGTTGTTCCCGTTAAATCATTTCATTTCATTTCATTTCATTTCATTTCATTTCAAATGGTGATTACCCTTGCTTGTTAACAAGTTCTAATAAAGTCTGGCAAGTGGATCCGTACGTCCCTGAGTCTACATTACAGAAGACTTCGCCAGAACAGGATCCAGCGGCTTTGAACAGCGTTGTGTCTGAGGTAACCCGGCAAGCGTCGGCTCTCGCTGCCCATCATCAACAGCTTAATAGATTGACTAACATGACTGGTGAGCATCATCATCAACTTGACCGTTTGACTACTATGACCGAGGAGTTAGTGAGGTCTATACGTGCTCACTACCACCATTAATCAATCTCTCACCCCGGCCAATCCTCCAGCAGCGGCCACCGCAGCGCCACCTCCCACCGTTCCCACGACTCAGGTCAACACATCCAAACTGGCACTTCCTGAGAAGTATGACGGCTCCGCCGGTAAATGCAAGGGTTTCTTAATGCAGTGTGCTATATATATTAATTCCCAGGCTCAGAGTTTCGCTACGGATGACAGCAAAGTGTCTTTAGTGTGCTCACTTCTCACTGGAAAGGCACTTAAATGGGCAACTGCTTTGTGGGAGGGACAACAAATAACTTTTCCATCCTATCGTCATTTCCTCACCAAGTTCAAGGAGGTATTCGACCATGAGGAGATTGCATAATATTGATTAGGAGCTCACCAAGGGTTTCATCTGCCCCTCCACCTCTCCGGCCTCGGCCAGTTTCTTCTTTGTGAAGAGGAAGGATGGATCATTGAGGCCTTGCATTGATTATAGAGCTCTAAACGAAATAACCATCAAATACCGTTGCCCCTTACCCCTGGTGCCATCTGCCTTAGAACTGCTCCGTTCAGCTCGTATCTTTTCCATGTTGGACCTCAGATGTGCCTACAATCTCATCCGTATCCGTGAGGGGGATGCCTTTTCCACCACCACTGGGCATTATGAATATTTGGTGTTGCCCTTTGTACTGTCCAACTGCCCCCCAGTCTTTCAGGCCCTGGTAAATGATATCTTCTGAGACATGCTACACAAGTTCGTAATAGTCTACATTGACTACATACTATTCTACTCCAAGACCCAACAAGATCACATCCAACATGTACATGCAGTTCTTCAGAGACTCATACAACATCAGTTATATGCAAAACTACCCAAATGTGAATTCCATCTCACCACAGACTCTTTCCTGGGATACGTCATCTAGGCAGAGGGAGTCACCATGGATGATAATAAGGTCTCTGCAGTTCTCCTATGGCCTCATCCCAAAACTCTTAAAGACCTGCAGCGTTTACCTGGGGTTTGCTAATTTTTATCGGAGATTCATCCGAGGTTTCAGCCAAGTGGCAGCTCCCTTGACGTCACTCACCCGCAATGACAAAGGCACTAACAGATTGACTTGGTCTCCCTCCTGTAAAAAAGCATTCCTGGACTTAAAAGCATGTTTCACTTCAGTGCCCATCTTAAGACACCCAGATACTGAGAAGCAATTCACGGTTGAAGTAGACGCGTCCAACACTGGCATAGGAGCCATCCTCTCCCAACGCCATGGATCGCCAGCTAAGCTTTTCCCCTGTGCCTTCTTTTCTCGCAAGCTTAACCCAGCTGAACGTAACTATGAAGTCGGAGACCGAGAACTGTTAGCCATGAAGGCAGCACTAGAAGAGTGGCGGCACTGGCTGGAGGGATCCACTACTCCTTTTCTTATTCTAACAGATCACAAAAACCTGGAGTATTTGAGAATAGCTCGACGTCTTCACTCTCTCCAAGCTAGGGGGTCGCTATTCTTCTCACGCTTCCAGTTCCAGATCACCTATCGGCCAGTATCAAAAAATGGAAAGGCTGACGTACTCTCTCGTCAATATGACCATTCACAGGCGGACGTCTCCCCGGCCTCAATCATCCCTACTTCATTGATCGTGTCTCCGATGCAGTGGGACATCATGGCCGAGATTTCTGAGGCTCAAACCACGGATCCTGCTCCTCCCGAGTGCCCAGCCGAACTTACCTATGTGCCCGCTACTCTACGACAACGCCTCCTCACTCTGATTCACGAAAATCCCAGCGCGGGTCATCCTGGCATCCAAGCAACACGTGAACTGGCACGTGCAACTGGCAAGTCCCAGCATCAACGTCCAGCAGTCCTTCTCCAACCTCTCCCTATTCCGGAAAGACCTTGGTCCCACCTGGCAGTTGACTTCATCACTGACTTACCACCCTCTAACCATAATACAGTCATACTCACCATCATAGATCGTTTTTCTAAAGCCTGTCGGTTGATTCCCCTTCCCAAATTACCGACAGCCTGGGACACCGCTCATGCTCTCTTGAACCAAGTCTTCCGTTTCTACGGGTTGCCAGAGGATATCGTGTCTGTTCGGGGTCCTCAGTTCCCCTCTCAAGTGTGGAAGGTGCTTTGGTCCCAGCTTAATGTGAACATCAGCCTGACCTCGGGTTATCACCCCCAGTCCAATGGTCAGGTAGAACGTCTAAATCAAGAAGATTTCTCCGTGCCTACTGTCATTTGCACAGGACGATTGGAGTGATTACCTCCTGTGGGCTGAGTATGCCCAGAACTCGCTAAAGAAACCCTCTACGCAACTTACCCCGTTCCAGTGTGTGCTGGGTTTCCAACCCCCTCTATTTCCCTGGTCCGGGGAACCCACCAACCTACCAGCAGTGGATGCATGGCTACGTAGGAGCGAAGCCACCTGGGACATGGCACATACCAATCTACGGCTAGCTGTACAAAGAGTCACTCTTTGAGTTCTTCAGGTCTTTATGCCGCCAATTTAAGACATTTCTTAGATCATCGCAAAGTCTTATCGTTCCCTATGGTGGAATTTCTTAGCGTTTTCTCTTGTGTTGGATTTCCTGTGTATGACCCTGGACTGTTTACTCTGATTCTGATTCTCGCTGCCTGCCATTGTGACCTGTGCCTGTGTATAACTTTGTCTATTGGATTATCTTCGTTGTTCCCGTTAACTGGTGATTACCCTTGCTTGTTGACAAGTTCTAAAAAATTCTGGCAAATGGATCCGTACGTCCCTGAGTCTACATTACAGTAGTAAATATACAAAATAATATTAAATCAATAGTACTGGACCATTTAACCAAAATTTAAATAAAATAAATTATAAATAATTACAAAACGTCATCTGTTTAAATAATTATAAATACACTGATTATGTAATGAAGCGCGGGAATCGTTTGGATCCATATGCAAACAAGTTTTAATGGCGTAGTCGTACAGGCAGAGGTCAGTATTCAGGCAAACAGTTGTAACAGAGAGCAAGCAGTTCGTAGTCGTAATACAGGCAGAAAGTTCAGGGCAGGCGGCGGAAA
>JAUMHI010000572.1:0-11167 GCA_032359435.1 Enteromius unitaeniatus | reverse complement strand
GGGTCAGTAAGATATTTAATGGTTTTTAAAGATGTTTCTTCTGCTCATCAAGGCTGCATTTATTAGATTAAAAATCCCCCCAAACAATTTATATTGTGAAATATTATTTAAAATAACTGTTTTCTGTGTGAATATATATTAAAATGTAATTTATTCCTGTGACACAAAGCATTATTACTCCAGTCATCAGTGTCACTTTCAGACCTTTCAGAAATCATTCTAATATGCAGATTTTTTATTATCAGTGTTTGAAACAGTTGAGCTGCTTAATAGTTTTTTTTTTTCGGATTTATCTCTCGATTCATGCAGGGATTCATGGCCTGAAAAAGGACCCTGGCCTGAGCTACAGATTATGAATATGGTACACAAACTACTGGAGACTGGTTGTTCATACATGTTTAATTTTTATGTTGTGTGTCCCATTTGTTTGGGTACCCTTACAGGGAAGGATGCTCCACATACACAGAGGCTTATATCCCCAAGGAAGCCATGTTTTCACAAGTACAACACACTTGATAGACAGACCAATTATAAATTATGCATACTCCTCATAATGAGGAGATCAGGGAGCAGTTTAGGACAAACTCGATTTAGCCCTTGTCTTCTGTGCTTTTCAATATAGAGTTTAGCCAAACAATGTTACCCCATAACAAACTCATAAAAGATATACTGTTAAGATATATATAAGATATATATTTTTTCATGAAATCTATAAATAATAAATAGACTTTCATTTCTTTTTCTATTTATACGTTATCATTTATATTCTTTTTTTATTTGCCACAATGCACATCCTCATGCTGTACATATAATGAAGCAGAAAGGACACAGACGATAAGTAGTAACAATATTTATTTAAACATAATGAATGAATGAACCAGTCTATTGGTGCTTTTCCACTGGGTGGTATGACTCGGTTATGGCACGGCTCAGTTTGGCTTGGTTTGCGCTTCCACTGCAGTTTAGTACCGCTTTAGAGTGGACGGGATTATTCACGTGTCATTATAGTTGCGCCGCCTCTACTGCCGTGACATCATCGTAAACGCGCCACAAATACACGAACAATAATCGAGCATATCGACGGAATGGTGTTCTTCATTCTCGGCATGTGGATGTTTTTAACAGCAAGACGTCTGTACTTCCTCAATAGAAAATGAATCTGCTATTTTTGGTTAATACCAAAAGTTGCGTTTCTTCAGAAAAAAAAGTTGCGTCTGATCCTTCGCTGGCTGTGCTGATTTAAATCTAGCAGGTCTGTTGTGTCTCGTGTCGCAAGTTCAGTGACGCAGTAATGACGATTTTCTCCGGCCAATCAGTGACCAGCAAAGTTTACACGACGCGTTTTGGTAATGGTTCGGCTCGCTTGGAACCTCGGCTGAGGTGGTACTAAAAAAGGACCATGTACCAGGTACTGTTCCCAGTGGAAAACCCCCCAAAAGTGAGTTGTACTGAACCGTGCCGCGCCGTACTATGCAGTGGAAAAGCGCCATATGTGGCAGTGAAGGAGCAGATAACCAGGTGAGATACTTTGCAGTAGAATACTTTGGAGAGAGATCGTCAGAAGTTTATAACAGCCCTTTCTCTTTGCAGCTGAATGAGGATGATGAGGAACACAGAAACTGAGACAGACGGACTAGACGACCACAACCACACACCACAGACTTCAGAGAGATGACGAGGGATTCCTGGGAACCTGGAGACACATGGAGGGATGAGGAGAACACTGGAAAAGAGCAGCTAAGAACACAGGTAAGTTTCACAGATATCGCTGAGTGAGTCCACTTTTTCACTAATTTTACCATTTCCTATCGTCCAGGTACTAGGAATGTGAAGGCAGGTACCTTATCTTGAATTGACAGTCCTCTTGAAAGTCATGAAGATCTACACATTGGCTGTCGGTTTTCTTCCAATACCTAAATCTATTTGCACTCTGTTAGTCTTTTGTATCATATTGTACTTTCTTTAACGCTCCTCTGACACTAGCACTGATGTCTCTGGAGCGGTACATGGTGATCTGAGTCCTCTGATCTATGGTATGGGAGATGAAGTTGTGTGGCCTTTGTTTAAAAAAAATTTCTGCTATTGTTCAGGCAAAGTAAGGCCCTCTGTTATCATACATTAATTGTGAGGATACACTTTTACATGCAAATGATAATATCGAAAGATAAAGAACGAAAATAAATGATAAAATGTTGCGTTTGTTTGCAAATGTGTTTGTTTGGTGAACTAACCAAGTACTGTGAACTAATGCTGTATACAAATGCATTAAAGCTCACTCTAAAATATGACATGGTGACAAACAGGTGAATAAATCTGTTAATGTCCTCAAGCAATTCATAGCAAACTCTGAGATTAACTTGTTTTCTGCCAATTGATTTTAAAGATTTTTAAAAGTGTACATGATTTACATTTGAATAATTTAACATATACTATATATTATCTATATATTTCTAATTATTTCTTCTTCCTTTTTTATATTACAGCATACAGAAGCAGTTATTGACAAGTTTCAACATGCCTGGCAGCACAAAAACACACACACACACAAAAAAAAACCCAGGAGTGCCATATTCTATATAATCAAATTTATGCATGCAGTTTATTTTTTGCGCTTGTACACTGTTAAGCGAGACATATTTACGGGTTTTGTATCTAAACTACACATAGTCATATATTGACGGTGGGTCCCCCTCCCTTAATAATAATGTCTTCTTTGATGTGTTTCAGCAGGTCCAGGGAGGGCGCCCCATCCTACTCCTCACTTCATCGTGGAGAACGGGCTGTTGTACTGTGTCGTCCAGCGGAGGGGGGAGGAAAAGACACTCTTAGTTGTGCCTAAAGCCAAGACCGAAGCGGTGCTGGAGCTAACGCATGCCCATCCCCTGGCCGGTCACGTGGGAGCAGCCAACACTCTACAACGGATCCGTGACCGGTTCTATTGGCCAGGGATGGAAGCAGAGGTTCGGCTACTCTGTCAAGCCTTTCCCACGTCAAAGGACCTCACCAAGGCCTCCTTCCCCCAGTCCACTCATTCCGCTGCCCATCATCCCTTCATGCCCTTCGAGCGCATCAGGATGGATCTGGTGGGCCCGCTGCAAAAGTCCTCCCGGGGGAATGAACACATACTCGTGATTGTCGACTACGCCACCCGGTTCCCAGAGGCAGTCCCCTTGAGGAAGGCCACGGCCAAAGTGATCGCCCAGAAGCTCTTCACCCTCTGCACCCGAGTCGGCATTCTGAGGGAGATTCTGACCAATCAAGGTACCCCGTTCATGTCCAAGCTAATGACTGACTTTGCCGTCTCCTCCAGGTCAAGCAGCTGCGGACGTCAGTCTACCACCCGCAGACGGATGGCCTGGTGGAGAGGTACAACCAGACATTGACGCGCATGCTGAAGAGAGTGGTCGCAGAGAACCATAAGGACTGGGATCTCATGCTCCCTTATGTGCTCTTCGGCGTTCGGGAAGTGCTGCAAGCCTCCACCGGGTTTAACTGCTGTTCGGCCGTCAGCCCAGCCGTCACTAAAGAGGCCTGGGAACAACAGCAGCCCGCTCCCCAGAGGTCAGTCATTGAGCACGTGAGACAGTTGAGGGAGTGTATCGACAGAGCTGCTGATGAAGGAACATCTCACCCAAGCCCAGCAGGCTCAACTGCGCCATTACGACCGGCGGCCTAGCCCGAGACTTCCAGCCCGACGATCGAGTGATGGTCCTGGTCCCCACCTCAGCCTGCAAGTTTCTCGCGACCAGGCAGGGCCCATACACCATCCTAGAGTGTGTAGGCCCCCATGAACTACAAGGCGCGACAACCCGGCCGTCGATGTCCCAAGCAGTTGTACCACATAAATCTGCTCAAGAAGTGGATCGGGACCAGAGACCAGGTGGCCACACTCGCGACATCTGAGCCCCTCACTGTCGACATGAACAAGCTTCTGTTGGCCACCGAGAAGACGGAACTCCAACACCTGATCAGTCAGTTCTCCGATGTGTTCTCTTCCGTGCCCGGGCTGACCAACACCATCCAACACGAGATCCGAACACCACCAGGAGTGATCGTCAAGCAGCGGCCTTACCGGATCCCTGAGGCTCGTCGGCAGGCTATAGAGATCGAAGTGGAACAAATGCAGAAGTTAGGGGTGACAGAACCATCGCGGAGTCCCTGGGAGTCCCTGGTCCAGCCCTATTGTCTTAGTTCCCAAGCCGGACGGCACCCTCCGTTTCTGTAACGACCTCCGCCATCTCAACCAGGTCTCCGAGTTCGACGCTTATCCCATGCCCCAAGTAGATGAGCTACTCGATCACCTGGGGAGGGACATCTCGACCCTAGACCTCACTAAGGGCTACTGGCAAGTACCGCTGTCTGAGGAGGCCAAGCCAAAGACAGACAGTGGAGGCCGTCGGGCAGGCCCTACAGCCCCGTGTCAAGACGCAGGTACGTGCCTTCTTAGGGTTGGCTGGATATTATCGCTGCTTCATCCCTAACTTCTCCTCTATAGCCACCCCTCTGACAGACCTGACCAGGAAGAGGCAGTCTGGACTTCAGCTGCCCCTTCCTGCTGCATACTGATGCCTCGGATGTCAGCCTAGGAGGCATACTGTCCCAGGTCACGGACGGCAAAGAACACCCGGTGATCTAAATCAACAAGAAGCTGAACCCAGCCAAGAGAAAGTATGCTACAGTGGAGAAGGAGGCCCTGGCCGTCAAGTGGGTAGTCCTGGAGCTTCGCTACTACCTGCTGGGCCGTAAGTTCACTCTAATCACTGATCATGCACCTCTACAGTGGATGTCCCAGGCGAAGGACACTAATGCCCGGGTCGCAAAATGGTTCCTCACGCTCCAGGACTACCACTTTGATGTCCAACACCGGGCCGGGGCCTCCCATAACAACGCAGATGGACTCTCTCGGCTGTGGTCAGCTTTTGCAGGTCTGTCAGGGGTCACTCCCCAACCACCCACAATATCCCCCTTGTGTTTTCCTCTCTCTGCTTCCAGGACTAGGACAACTCTTGGGAGGGGGAGTGTGACGAGCGTCCCCATTCCTGATCAGCGTTGCCCTGGTTACCAACAAGGGAGCACCGGCAAGACTCATCAGCGGCTTATCAAGCCCAGCTGCAACCACTTAGCCTGCAGCCAGAAAGGCTGCATGAGGCACCTCAGTCACCGAGTTTCATTTGACTCCAGAGCGCTGAACTAACCTGTCTCTCCTTTTCCCTTAGAAGCCAGCTTCTGAGCATTGCTTGACCTGCATTGTTGTGGAAACAGACCCAGCTTGAACTGCTTTATTCTGCCTTTCCACAAGACAGACCACAACTCTTCCCTGCTTCTGAGACTGAGAGCTCTAAAGGGGTCATTCGGCGCCAAAACAGTAACTTCATTTTTGTATATTTTTGTTTAATAAATACACCCTCTGGGTCATTTTTGTCACTCCTTACCTCGTTGTCCTGTGCTCCTTTGCCATTTGTGATAATATAAATAGCTGACTATTATCTGAGCTTGTTAGAAAAACAGTATATCTTATTATTTTATACACACAATGATCATAAAACAGTTAATCACTGATTTCCTGAATGTTTACATTTTGTCTATAGAGTTCAGCTTACTTTATTTCTCTGTAACCTTGTATCCAAATGTGACCCTGGACCACAAAACCAGACAAAGGTTTCAATTTTTAAAAACTGAGATACATATTGTGACGAGGCAGCCGGCCTCGTAGGCCAATCATCGCATCCCCTGTACTTCAGTGCCGCCCTTCTCCAGGTTCCCGACGGGAGTGGGACCCACGAGGACACCAGCGTGCATACACAAGGGGAAGAGACCGGTCTCCCGAGGAGGTGCGCGCATAGTCCTTTTAACGACGGCGGTGATGAAGCACCATTAGAAGTACGGGGGAGGCGATGATTGGCCTACGAGGCCGGCTGCCTCGTCACACTCCCTCCCTCAAGCGACACTCCCGTTGCTGATGCGCCACCCACGCAAGGGTTCTACCCCCCTCATCCAGGCTCCATGCGGTCGGAGGGGAGGGAAAAGGGGAACCCCTCCGGTCTACTCACCCTCCCGCTCGACGTTGATGCCGGGGACAGAGGAAATATGGGGTTAGTGTCGGCTCTCACCAGCCACGTGTAATGACTCTTATTCAGAAAAAGTAGTCAATCACCCCTTCAGTGGCTGGGAGGCCTGCCCCAGCG
Source organism: Enteromius unitaeniatus (assembly GCA_032359435.1). Lineage (NCBI taxonomy): Eukaryota > Metazoa > Chordata > Actinopteri > Cypriniformes > Cyprinidae > Enteromius > Enteromius unitaeniatus. The sequence goes on along the minus strand of JAUMHI010000572.1, from coordinate 4,982 downwards.
TCTCTGCCCCGGCGCTGATTCTTCCTTTCTTCTGAGCGAGAGGGGAGTGACGTCATCAGATGGCACCCACTGCGCTGGATGGCTCCGCACTGCACGCATTCTCCACCAGATGTCGGGAGCGAGCCAACACAGACACAGTGGGAATGACATCATGCCTCACTGGGTCAGAGGCTGGAGGCAAAACGAAGATTTGCTCCACTGACCAGTCAATATTTATGCAGGTTGCACTAAGTAGTAATGTAATAAAACGCAAATATTAAAACGTGAAATTCAGTAAACACCTTATGGTTGATGTATATTTTGCACAGGCAAGCAGCCAGAATATGAACACAATTTGCAAAGTTAAGTGCTTTCCCATAGATAAGGAAACACTGAACCATTAAAGGGTTAGTTCACTGTAACACCTGTCCTGTGTCTCATGCCTGTGTTTATGTTTTCATGTGCTCTTTGTTTGTTTTTACCTGGCAGCTCCCTCATGTCTCTCATCTGTAACCCCGCCTTCCTCATTAGTGTTCATCCTCAGCCAGCCATGTTTGTCCAGGTGTGTTTGATTAGTCCTTGTATAAAAACCACGTCCCATGTCTTGTATCTCTGTCAGTTGATAACGTTACATGTATGCTCATTTGTTCTTGCACTGCTCCTCGCGGTTTCATTGTTTTCTTGTTTTGTTTGTTTAAATAAATGTTCCAGTTGAGAGTTATTTCTGCCTCCGATTCCTGCCTGCCCACAAAGAAGCGAGAGCGCGAGGTTCGCACAGCTGCTTCGTGACAGATCGACTGACCAGACAGTGAAGATGGCGTTCTCCTCAGCGACATCTTTGCGAACTTCGGTCTGCATCTGCGGATTCAGCTACCCGGCTCCTGTTTGGCTATTTGAAATCGCCTCGATCCGCCGACCCGAGAGGTACAGTTTCGGTTTCGTTTTCGCAGGCCTGAACCGCCACGTAAAACCTCCACAGCCCCCAAACCACCTCTGCTCAGGTTTCACCATGCCGTCCGGCTCAATCCACTTCTGGTGCCCACTCCACCAGACGTGACGAAGAGAATTGTTGTTGCCAGCGCTGCGCAAAATCCCCGCGGTGCCTAATTCACCAGTGTGGTTGCCAGATCTGTGGAAAACCCCTGCGGTTCCCAAACCACAACAAAGGGATTCCAATCCTGTTTACGGTGAGCGGGGCCATGTTTAACCCTGTCAGTGCCAGTCACTCAACCCAGTGCATCCAGTTTCGCATCCAGTCGGTACCAGTTTCACCGCTTGGTGTACCGTATGATGCTCAGTCGGTTCACGTTTTACAGCTGGAAGAGATGCCACCCATCCTAGCGATCCCTGATCCACTAGTGATGGGTTCCACCATCACTTCACAGCGAGAGGGGCTGTGTGGTGTCCAGTCTGACCCGGTTAGGCAGCCTGAAAAGCTGCAGAAGGCCCTCATTGTTCCCAGCCAAGTTTTAGCGGGTCCTAGCCCGTAGCACGATACGAGGGGTCGTATGCAGCCTGGGAAGCTGCAGAAGATCCTCATGGTGTCAGGCCAGTCAGGAACGGGTCCCACTCTCGAGTTACGGTATGAGGAGCCGTATTCCAAAAAGTTGGTCTGCAATTTGGGTATTGTATGGCCGGATCCCCCAGACGCTGTCTGTGATCCTGAACCCGAGTGGCCGGATCCCCCAGACGCTGTCTGTGATCCAGAACCAGAGTGGCCGGATCCAACAGACTCGGTCTGTGTTGCAGATCCTCAGTTACTGAACTCACCCGAGCTCCATGAAGACTGTGAGGCCCCATGGCCCGAGCCGCCAGAATCTGTGTGTGACTTAAAGACTCCATCGGGTCCGCCAGTGGCTGCACGACCACTGGAGATGTCGGCCTTAGCTGTAGAATCTCCATTTCAATCTCTGTAGTCCCCATTGGTGGCCGCAGTGCCCATGGATGTCCCTGAGTTAGGGTCCAGTCGGTCTAGAGGGGTGCCATTACAGCCTATTCAGTCACAGAGGGCGATGTGTGTGTCAGTCTGGAATAGGAAGGCAAATTCATTACCAGTCTGACCTCGGAGGGTGCACTCACTGTCGGTCAGGTTTCAAAGGGCTCACTGGCGGTCAGGTTTCAAAGGGCACACTGTCGGTCAGGTTTCAAAGGGCGTTGGCTAAGGCTGGTTGGTTCTCGAGGGCACAAAGTCAGTCTGGTGGCCCCAAGAGGGCTCTGTCACTTCCTGGCCAAACCAGAGGGGTTCTGCTGCCATCCGCTTCGCCCTGAAAGATAGCCTTGCTGTCTGTTTCGCCAAGGTGGGCGTTCCCACCCCAGAGGACGTCTCCTCCGCCTGCACCGCCCCGGTGGGCTTCTCCGCCGCCTGCTCCGCCCTGGAGGGCATGGTCATCCCTGCCGTCTGCCCTGCCCTGGAGGGGTTGCCTCCGTTGATCCCACCCAGGTGGGCTGCTCCGCTGCCTGCTCCGCCTTGGAAGGCGAATGAACTGTTTGGTCGGCTCAGGAGAGCACCTACATCGCCTGGCGAGCCCAGATGGGCTGTTCCGCCGTCTGCTCCGCCCTCAGGACTTTTTTTTTGTTGTTGTTGTATCTAGCATCTGGAAGCCGTTCCTTAGAGGGGGGGCTATTTAACACCTGTCCTGTGTTTATGTTTTCTGGTCCATGTGCTCTTTGTTTGTTTTTACCTGTCTGCTCCCTCATGTCTCTCATCTGTAACCCGCCTTCCTCATTAGTGTTCATCCTCTGCCAGCCGTGTTTGTCCAGGTGTGTTTGATTAGTCCTTGTATAAATACCACGTCCCATGTCTTGTATCTCTGTCAGTCGATAACGTTACATGTATGCTCGTTTGTTCTTGCACTGCTCCTCGCGTTTTCTTTCTTTTCTTGTTTTGTTTGTTTAAATAAATGTTCCAGTTGAGAGTTATTTCTGCCTCCGAGTCCTGCCTGCCCACAAAGAAGTGAGAGCACGAGGTTCACACAGCTGCTTCGTGACATTCACCCAAAAATGGAAATTCTGTCATTGATTACTCATCCTTGTGTGATTTCTTTAGTGGCTCAACTTCACTTTTGTGATGCTAGGAGAATTTTTGTTTTGTGCAAAGAAAACAGAAATAACATAATCTAACTCTACCATTCTTCTGCCACAACACAACAAGTATCCCAACACAACACATACAGTACGCAAGCTTTAACATATTTTACGTAATCAGCCTTATTTACATCTAGGGGAAAACACGCACATATACGTGATCTGCAGTTGTTTCTGCCTAGAGGAAGGCATACGCTTACGTTGTGATACTCTCTAAAAAAGTGGAAGACGTAGAGTTAAATGATGTTATTTTTGTTTTCTGTGCTTTCAGAGAGCACACATCAACTAGTTAGCACGGACTACCATGGAAAGTCCTCATAATTTGCTTTTGTGAGCGAATCGGGCACAACTACATGTTGTGAACTTCAACCTTACATAACACTGTGTTAAACATAAAGTAATAAGACAGACAGACAATCAAGCTGCATCAATCACAATGTTTAGACTACATTAGTCCCCCAGCTGAACAACAGAACTACAGAAACGTAAGTTAGCAGGTTACCAAGACATGTGCAGGGTTGTTACACAACATCACATACACAAATATGTATTTTGAACGATTGCTAGAAAATACCATCATCAATTATTAATCATACTTACAGGTAGAAGTTCAGAGGAGCAAGCCGGTCTAAATAAACTGGACACTGATCCATCTTTTAAGACCAAGCATTTGGTATCGCATTGTACTCCAAGATTAGAAAAACAGTCATCAGTAAAATGACGTGAACACAGCAAGAGATTATACTGCTGAGGTGTTGTTGAAAAAAAATGTTAACCGCTCAATCTTTGTAGATTTATTTTTCAGGGCATATAAAACAAATTTACTCTCACAGGATACAGCGTCTTCTTGACGTGATGTAATCCATGATTAAATTGTACTGTTTGGGGGCGGGGCAAGTTTTTCATGACGTAGAACATGGGCGGACATTATGCAAATATATTACTTAGTGACGTGGATCCGTAACAGAAAAAAGATTTGAATTGCTGACGACTGGTTCAGGCGAATGTGAGCCAACTCTTTTTTTTTGATAGACAATAACTTTATTTATCGTGCACTGTCGCCGTCACAACTTTGCAGATAGTTTATGTTTACATACAGCTACATGACACACTGCATGAACAATCATGTTTGAAATTACATAATAGGGGAACTTTAACTGTTGCTCATTTTCAATGACGTCAAGGCTGTGATTTGATTGGTTATGATGGTACGCATGATCAAAGTTGGCTGTTACACTTACTCCAATGGTAGAGGCGTTGACCATGGTTTCTTCCAATAACACAATAATTTCTGATGTAACTGCTATATAAGTTCAGGAGCAGAATGCTGTTATTTGTGGAATCTGCAGCTGGAGTAGATGGAAGTTTAATGTCTAACTTAATGCACAAAGGTGGCATTTTTGAGTAAGAGGTCTGTTGCATTGTTTGCTAACTTCTACAATAATAATCTTAATTTCAATTATATAACATTAGTATAACTTTTGCAAATCATTTTTGTTTCTATGTTTCTTGTCTTTCAGCTTATGGCAGGGTCCAATGGCACAATTGGAGATGTGTCTTTCACTTATCAGCAAATCTTTAAGCAGGACATTGATGCTGGGCTCAGCACTAAAACTGCAGTGGCTGTGTTAACGTCTCTGTTTTTCTTTTTTGTGAACTGTGTGATGCTCTTTGCTCTAAAAAGCAAGCGTGTATTCTATGATACACCACGCTACATTCTTTTTGGCCACATGCTTATGAATGATTCTGTGCTTTTGCTGGTCACTACCATAATGTATACTGTGGCTCTGTGTTTCCTACCAATACCTAAATCCATCTGCACTCTGTTAGTCTTTATCTCCTACTGCACTTTCCGTAACGCTCCTCTGACACTAGCACTGATGTCTCTGGAGCGGTACGTGGCGATCTGCTTCCCTCTG
>JAUMHI010000571.1:0-11205 GCA_032359435.1 Enteromius unitaeniatus | reverse complement strand
TTATTTAAAAGTATCGCACACCCTACTCCATTTGATGTCAACCTTTGTCTTGTCATTTGTATTTTTGTGTATTTTTTGTACTGGAAGCTCTTTCACTAAAACAAATTCCTTGTACGTGCAAGCATACTTGGGAATAAAACTCTTTCTGATTCTGATTCATCCTCATCTCGTTTTTTCAAAGCCCTCCTCCTCCCCTTCTGCCTCCCTCTAAACACAACTTCCCACTCCGGGGGGCAGCCGGAGTTCGAGCCGGACGCGGAACCCTTACCCTCGCTAGGGTTCTAATCGCTAGGGTTTGAGCCCGCCGTTCTCCTGGCCCGTTCCCTGGACAGCACGCCAAACCCGCTTATAAACATTTATGAGGAAACGTGAACACTTGAAAGGTTTTCCAATATGTAGATGAATTTGTTTCTTTTTGGGAACAGATCTGGATAAATTTAGCCTAACATCACTTGTTCATCAATGGATCCTCTGCAGTGAATCAGAATGAGTGTGGTGTGGATTATAGTGAGGTTTTTTGGACTCTCATTCTGATGGCACCCATTCAGTGCAAATTTCTTCTACATCTTGGATGTCCTGAGAGTGAGTAACATTTTCAATAGATTTACATTTCTGAGTCAACTATTTCTTTAAGAAATTGTTCATTGCTCTTTTTTGACTTATTCTGTCGCTCGGATTCTAGATTTAATCATGTGTTTTCAAGATGTGTTTAATGTCATTTTAGATTGAATGTATCTTACTATATCTAATCAGCATGCAACATCATGTGTGATGAGCATTCATTCTCACTCTTTATTTTCATTTTCAGCATCTTGAACAAGTGTTAAAGTTTAAAGATCCTCAGTCATCTAGGACACCTCTGAGACGCAGGTCTTATAAAGAGCATCTAATTTGCATTTATTGCAGATGTTTTGCAATTCATCCAAGTGGCTCCATCAGCTCTAGAATGGAGTAAATTCTAGGGCATTTAACTTCATCACACAACTTGCTGTCATAAGACTGTGGGAGTCACCTCCCGTGGCCTTCTACACCTCCTCTCAGACACTTGCAGTGACTCCTATCAGCAGTGCTCCCGCAGCTTTGTCTCCGTTTACTCAATAATTGCTACTCTCATCATCAGGGAGGCAACTACCACAGAGATTTGCAACTGTTATGACGTAGGGGGTGTGATGAAGTTAAATGATGGTAAATCTCCATCACCCCACAACCAGTTGCAGAGAATGAGTTGATTTCTGGTTAAAGAACATAATGTTCTCTAATACTTTCTGAGGAACAATTTCATATTGATGATAAAGAATTGACATTTTTACCAATGTAGACAGTAGTCAAAGAAAGTCAATTCACTTTTATTTATATAGCGCTTTTAACAATACAGATTGTAGCAAAGCACTGAACATTATTATAGAAGAACAGAGTGATGGTAATGTATAATGACGATATTACATTTTATTTATCAAATGCAGAGACATTCTCTGTAGTCAAGACGACAATAATCACTGGAAATCAGGTGTCCCCATCTAAGCAAGCCAGAGGCAACAGCGGCAAGGAACCAAAACCCCAACCATGAGAGAATGGGGAAAAAACCTTGGGAGAACCAGGCTTAGTTGGGGCCAGTTCTCTTCTGTCCGGATGCCCAGCACCTAATTTCCAGTTCAATTTTAAACACGTTAGATTGTTTAAGGACTTATAGAGTGTGTGTGTGTCTGTGTGTGTGTGTGTGTGCATCTGGATCCGGCGATCTGTCCACAGAGCTAGTCTAGGTGGTCTGAAGATCCCTAGGAAACCCAAGATCCCAAGGAAACCCCTATTTCCTTGGTCGGGCGAACCTACTGACCTCCCCGCTGTGGACTCGTGATTAAGGAGCAGCGAACAAGTCTGGAACGCTGCCCACGCCAACCGGCAGAGGGCCGTACAGAGGTTTACACGCCAGGCCAATCGCCTCCGTCGACCCAGCCCCCTCTACGAACCCGGTCAGTGGGTTTGGCTCTCCACCAGGGACCTACGACTTCGACTGCCCTGCCACAAACTTAGCCCAAGGTACGTGGGTCCTTTTCAGATTCTCCGCTGTATTAATCCTGTTACCTACCGTTTGGCTTTACCCAGAGGGTATCGTATCTCACCCACGTTCCATGTTTCTCTTCTCAAGCCCGCTGCAGCTCCGGAGGGAGAGAGGGGCCTAGACGAGGCCACGGTTCCGGAGATTCCCCCCCTTGCCCAAGAACCAGAGGAGATCTACCAAGTACGCGAGATCCTGGACTCCCGACGCCGGGGCAGAGTGCTGCAGTAATCTCATAGACTGGGAGGGGTACGGTCCCGAGGAGAGATTGTGGGTCCCAGCCAGTAACATCTTGGATCCCGCGCTCACCGAAACGTTCCACCAGGAACACCCTGACAAGCCTGCTCCATGCCCCCGAGGCAGACCCCGGCGTCGTCCTCATCCTCGCTTCAGGAGCCGCTCGCAGGGGGGGGGGCTCTCCGAAGGGTTGCAGCGGGAACCATCGCCGGAGTTCTAGTTTCCACCCGGACAGTTTTGTAGTCACGTACCTTGGGCACTTCCTCTCGCGGCTCCCGCCATTTTGGCGGGTATTTAAGCGAGACGCTGACGCTAGTTCCTCGCGAAGTATTGTTTTGCCCAGCATACAATTCCGAGCGTTATTTCATTTACATTTACATTTACATTTATTCATTTAGCAGACGCTTTTATCCAAAGCGACTTACAGGTGGGGAAAACAGCAGCAATTTCCCCGTTGGATTACTTGTTGTTTGAACTTGGACTGTTATATTGGACTGTGATTCTCTCTGCCTGCCCCGACCTCTCGCCTGGATTACCTTCACTCTTTGGATTTGCCCTTTGTGTTTGTTTGTGCTCGTGTCTGTGGACTGTATCTCTGTGTTGTCGAATAAAGCCTGCTTATGGATCCCAATCAGTCTGAGGCCTCGTTACAAACTGATAGCGGTCAGATAAGTATAATTTGAACCATGCTAAAGCACTTCCACTAATGCCAACAGAGTTTTCTAGTATATTCAAGAGAATGTTGTGGTCAAAAGTGTCGAACGCAGCGCTGAGATCCAACAACACTAATAATGAAATACAACCACGATCAGATGATAGAAGCAGGTCCTTAGTAACTCTAATTAGAGTAGTCTCAGTACTATGATATGATCTAAATCCTGACTAGAAATCCTCACAGATAACATTTTTCTCTAAGAAGGAATATAATTGTGAGGATACTACCTTTTCTAGTATTACTAACAGCCAGTTTAAGGGCTTTGGGGACATATCCTAATGACAATGATGAATTAATAATTGACAAAAGAGGATCTATGACTTCTGGAAGCAGCTCTTTTAGTAGTTTAGATGGAATAGGGTCTAACATACATGTCGTTGGCTTAGATGACTTAAGTTTATACAATTCTTCCTCTCCTATGGTAGAGAAGGAGTGGAATTTTTCCTTAGTGGATCTACATTGTACCTGACTGGATACTGTAGCTGACAGCGGTAAAGTTTCAATTTTATATCTAAGAGTATTAATCTTGGAAGTAAAATATTGCATAAAATCATTACTGCTGTGGTCTTTTTTTAGTCACTATTAGTCACTATATTGAATAGATACCGAGGGTTGTGTTTGTTTTCCTCTAATAGAGACAAAAAGTAATCAGATCTAGACCTTTTTAATGCTTTTCTGTAAGTTAGCATATTTTCCTGCCAGGCCAGTACATTTTGAAGAGAAAAGAAAAGCAGTCCTGGTTGTTTTAAATGAATCATATTCACTTTTGAAGTAAAACAATGAACACCTGAACTGTGTTTTCCCATATTAATTAATGGTTGGTAAATCATTTAAATAATGATTGTACATCAAGGCCATAGCCATATCTTGCTGTTGTAGGCCTATGGGTCTTATAAGAAAACATTATTAGATAACATAACATTATTTTACATGAAGAAAGCCAGACATCATAATTAATTTACATCATAAATTATTTTACATAATCAGACAATCCAAATGTGCGAGACTATTAGCCACTAGGCTATAAGGTTAATTAGAAGACTGTAAAATTATTTCCACTACAGGTTTAAAAGTTATTATGAGCATGCATTAATATAGTCTAAAAAGAAATACCAGATTGTAAAATCAACCAGCATTTCAGCTGTTTTGTACAGCTGAAATAATAGACACAGAAGAACTTGCACAATGCCAGATTTTATGCAAAAATGTATTGGTTTTACACCACCACTCCACTAGATGGCTGTTTTGGAACTCATGAAATCAGCATTCTTCACGCATCGTGTGTGTTTAGGGTATACTGTAATAGTTTACACAATCATCGTTTGAGCGGTTAGATTTAGCTCTAATATGCAGAATACTAGACCTACTTTCACTTTTCCTGACAATTTTGCACAAGTTTCTGAATAGTTGATGTCAGGGTTGACAATGTCTTATGTAACATTATATCAAGCAAAGATGTTCTAAGATACTATATGCATTGCTAAACAGACACCTGCATTTGTACACATTGTGCATAATGTACCATTAGTACTTATTAGCCTATGTGTGTCCTGAATTTCCATTCAATGAATCATTTGTGAATTCATCAGTCTACTTAATTTTTTTCCTTTTCCAAGAACCGGACAAACAGGCTTGCAAAATGCTTTGAATTGATTCACAACAATTTGGAGAGCACTCTCACTAAAATCATCTGAAGTGGTTTCCTAGGCAGTAAAACCGACAGTACCAAGATAAGATGACACAGTGTTGGACACAGAACAAACAGTGTTGGATGAAGTGAGCATTCAGATACAAACAACAGAAACAAAAGACTACTTTTTAGAGAGTTATTTTGAGAAAATTCCAACCTGGTCTCATAAAAATATGTACCTCTGCACACTTTTACGTACATTACTGCACGTTCCATCCAGTTACGAAGAGAAATGTCCAGTGGCGCTAAAACATAGTGTTATGAAGCGGACTATACAAAGAAGGTAAGATAGAAGGTTCTTAAAGTCTTTTATTATAGGCAGCAGAGGAAAAACAGATATGCAGCTGGTGGAAAATATAAGTAGATTAATAGTATATAGATTAACACAACGGGAATGATTATTAAACTCATTGACTTTCTTCGGCAGTAGTGCGGGATCGATGGAGGACACACAGATAACAGAGACGAGGAACCACAGTCACACAACACAGCTCCCTGTAGACACAGAGAGGAGATCCAAGGAGCCTGGGGAGGAGACAGAGATCACGGAGAACACGAGGGGTATCACAAGGTAAGTAGTCAGGTAAGTAATGTTTAAGGATATAGCTTGTCAAAGTAGAGTCCACTTGACGAGAACGAGCTCAGACGGTGAATGCCGTGTGGCTCTGTGGGAGGAGACTTGTTGGATGAATCCTTTATTGTGGAGGGAGGTTAAGACGGTAGGTGACAGGGTTGATCTCCTCCACAATTGTGAAGAGACCAACAAACCTGGGACCTGGGAGTTTCTTGCAGGGCAGGTGCAGGCGAATATCTCGAGTGGACAGCCAGACCTTCTGGCCTACTTGATAGAAGGGAGCTTCCGAGCGACGGTCAGCAAAGGTCTTCTGCCTGCGCCCTGCTCTCTGAAGATGATGTCGAGCCTCATCCCAGACTCTCTCACTTTCCCGGAACCAGTAGTCGACAGATGGTACATGAGATGGTTCTACGTTTCAGGGGATAATGGGGACTGCAAGCAAAGTAAGCACTGAAATGGTGTTCATTCTGTGGACACAGCCCAAAAACTAGTTTCAGGAGGTTTGGTGGCCGTGACAGAAGGTACGGAGAAACCTGATGGCAAGTAACTCACGATTTCCAATGTCGTCGTTCTTCTCCGTCAGACTGAATTTTTTAGAGAACTAAATGCATGGATGGAGTTTGGGCAGATTCCCCTGCTGCTGGGAGAGGATGGCTCTGATGCCAGTAGTCGAGGCATCAACTTCCACAGTGAAGGGCAGTTCTGAGATTGGGTAAGCAAGGAGTTGTGTAGTGATGAAGGCAGTAACTGTCTTGGGTTTATTGCGCTGCAGGAAGTAAGAGGACTTGTAATGATACTGTAATTGTCAATAAACCAATAAATAAAAGTTAAATATATCATATCATATATAAATCGGTACAAGTTGACAAATCCAAGGAATCGTTGGAGGTCTTTGATTGAAGTGGGAGTTGGCCTGTTCACTACAGCATCCACTTTACCTTCATCCATGCGGACACCAGCTTGACTTATATGATATCCCAAAAACTGCACAGATGGTTGGTGGAATGAGCATTTTTCCTCTTTCAGGATGTGATTGTGTTTTTAGAGGTGGATGAATGTGGCGTTGATGTTCTTGGAGATCTTTGGAATAGACGAGTATATCGTCGCTATAGATTAGGAGGAATTAGTGAAAGTCCTGTAATATTTTGTGCATACAGTTCTGAAATATAAAAGGTGCGTTAGCAAGGCCATATGGCATAACAAGATACTCATAGTGGCCACTAGGGGTGATAAAAGCAGTCTTGCACTCGTCACCTTCATGTGTTCTGCTCAACTTATAGGCACAGTCAAATGGTCAATTTGGCAGCCCTCTTGGGGCAAAAGACATCCTTAAAAGAAGTGTAGCACTTCTCCAAAGGGTTTTTTATGGACGTGGTGCACACCGGAAGGGGAGTTGGAGCTTTCAGAGGGAGATCAGGGAAACAGCACTACAAACCCCATTGGAGAATTTTTGCCAGACCGCCAAGAGAGTATGGGATTGTGTCTTGCCAAACACGGGTGCCCTAGAACGATGTCGATAGTTGAGCCCTTCAGAACCAGCAGAGTAATTTTCTCCTTGTGACATTGACAGACTTGCTACTTTATGGGCACGGCTTGCTGTCTCACATTCCGTGAAAAGAGAGGTTGTCCCGTGACTGACTGAATGTGGTAGATCATTTTTGATGGTGTGGTCTTGAGCCCAAGCTGTCATACGAGATGGCTGGCAATGAAGTTGCCCGCTGACCAGGAGTCGAAGAGGGCATTAACTGTAATAGAATAGTCGGAAGCAGTAAGTGTCACAACAGAGGTGAGAGGATTCATCTTCTCATGCATAGGAAGAATCGTACTCACCACAGGCAGGGGAGGGTGACGGGAGCATACACGTATGTGATGTCAGGCTTGACTACAGTAAAGGCAGAGATCTAACGCAATCCTTCTTCTGTGTTCATTAGGAGTTAGTCGTTGGAATTCTATCTGCATAGGCTCATTGGTGGGTTCTGGACTATACACAGGAGGTAAGTGGAGAATAAGTAGTGTTTAAGGATATAGCTTGTCAAAGTAGAGTCCACTTGTCGAGAATGAGCTTGGACGGTGAATGCCGTGTGGTGTGTGGTTTTATACTGTGTGCACTGGGAGTGGTGATTGGAATCAGGTGCATATAATTCAGAACTCTGGTGAAAGTAATCATTGTGACTACGTGAGGGTGGAGCCTGGCATGTCTGGGACACATAAGTTCAATACATGGACCCCTGGCACATTTTATTACATTGATATAGGTCAGTATTTTGACGGTTCAGAATTAAAATATCTGTTGTTCTGTCATGTCACTAAATCCAACCCTAAACCTACCTGATAGTGTTAAATGCTAAACTGAAAAACACATTTGTTGATGCAATCGTGTCATTTCAACTTTCTTTTACACGGATCTAACGTGTTTTGTTGAAATGTAGTTACACAGGATTGAATCGGAGCTCATCTCTGTACTCCATCAGCTACCGAACAAACCTAATGTCTGAAAACACAGAGATATGAAGCTAGATATGTGTGATGATAACTTTCAAAAGCAGCAGTTTTGAAGTCTCCCAGCATCTTAACATTGTTCTGAAGTCAAAACATAATATTCCTCAAGTAATTGTGTGAAAATTGCGCTTTATTCATCAAAACTCTGACAGCTTTTATTCCTTTTTACACAAATTCACAGAGTTTTACTGTCTCTAGTATTAATTTCTTTTGGAAACTGCAGTGAAAATGTACTTATTGGTGCATATTTCATGTTTTACTAAAAAGGGCCGTAGGTATGTTTATGTCAAAAAGCATGTGTTCTGGAAATTAGACATCAACTTGGACAGTATGACATATTAAACAACCTGTTGGTCCCTTATTTACACTTACGTCAAATTAAATATGGCATCTAGTCCTGCAATCAGTCTATTACTTTGCAAATGATTTGGTTATTAGTGTATGTGGTTGCATAAGCAAAAAACGAGAGAATCAATGAGAAAAATAGCTGTGTGTGGTGTGATGTCTACATGCTCAGTTGTTTTTTAGTAGCAGTATATTGATTGTTAAGGGATGGTAATGTGGTAGTTAACACTGTGAATATCTAGCAGCATTACAGCTATATGTTATGCTTAGGTTTTATGTAATTTAGACAGGTGGAAAGCATATTTATAGTGAGCTATGTTTTAATTCCTTTAGTTTACTTGTTTTCCCAGATTAATTAGTAAGCCAACCATCAGGGAAATTAAGGATAAATTTGCTCTTCACTGTAGTCTTCGGTTAAAGACATGATTCCTAACTTCATTGCTATGACGTTGTGAAAATAAACAAGGTCCCTGCGGTTAGAAAATCCATTAGTCTGAGCTCTTGACTGATGTAATCATTTCATAAAGCGCAATTATGCCTGTGATGGAGTGTAGGATTGGAATCTGGGGAAATAACAAACATTTCTATGAGGATGAGAGACTTATGAGATGAATTCATCACTCTTACACAGACCTTGACAGACACTGAGATATTTCTGAGTGAGAGAGGCAAGCCCACACAGCCAAAGGTGATTCGAAATTAGATGTAGTCAGTGATTGACTAGCAGGACAACATCAAAACACCTAGTCCTAGGTCCTATTTGACTCATGTGACAATGCTGGGATGATGAATAGAGAAGTATGCGGCTGTGATAAACTGACCCACGCAGGCAGAGGTAGAGTTCGGTCCCTGAACACAAGGACGAGCCCTATGGGCCATAATGTAATTGGCTTATATTTTTTAATTGTTTGAGACCAATAGCTAATGAAGGTTGGGTTAGAGCAGGGATATATTTCTCACACTGTACAAAAAAGTCAGAAAAAGGTTTGAAAAAGAGAGAAGGTTTTGTGGGTTAAGGTGCCTTGTTGATGCCAGAGGTCAGAGGAGATTTGATTCAAGCTGATAGAAAGGCAACACAAATAAACACTTGTTACATCTGAGGTATGCCACAGAGCAGCTCTGAATGCACAAAACTCAAAGTGGATGGGTTACAACAGCAGAAAACCACACCGGGCTCCTCTTCTTTCAGCTAAGAACAGGGAACTCAAAGTTTGCAAAGCTATTCCATAGGCTCGAAATAGCCACAGAACCAAAGTGAGAGCTATTATCTCCAAATTGAGAAAAAATAATAATAATCAGCACAACAGTGAAAAATGCTTTTTTAAGAGCATATTTAAGAAATCACAAAAGACCAAAGGACAACAATGAAGGAACTGCCAGCCTCCAATAATGTTTACTGAAAATGACATCACTATTTGAAAGACCTGAGCCAACTACGTAAAAACATTGTAATACATAGCGTAAGCTACATTTAAAAATCACATGCGTGCGTGATACCAATAGTGTAGGGAAACTGTGCCTTTTTCTATTGAAAACGGTTATGAGCATGTGCAGAATGGATCGTGTACTGACAGGCCCCACATTAACATGCTTGCTGGGTATAGAAAGCAGATGATGTCGTGCCACTTTAAATCAACTTTAAATCTGTGTGTATCTATGTTAAAGTCGCTCATTTCTTTTTTTCCTCAAATTGTAAAATAGTGTGCATATGGGATTACTGCATCGCATGGTGATTAAATGGCTTAAAAATCAAATCATAATTATGCACTCCAGTAATTATACTACGCTGTTCTTTTGGGGCTCGGATGTTGTGTACTTACCATGACGGTAAACACATTAAATGAGGTGGGCTGTGGATGCACTTCTGTGCCTTTCACAAGTGATCCTTCATATACTTTCCTCAGTTCAATCATTTAGATAAGAATCAGTGAGAACAGAAACATTGCCACTGATTAGAGAGATTATTTTGTTTGTTTGCAATCCTCTATTTTTTAAAAGAGATAAGGTATTCAAACGAAAATATGTTTGTCATATTTGTACTGGTTTCATCAGAGACATCAGAGGTATAAATAAGGCTTGGCGTGTTCTTCTGTTCAGAATTACCACATCACTCGTGGCTCTTATTAAGGAGGATATTTTATGTAAGTTAACAACCAGGGTGGATAAAAGAAACAGCATGCTGCAAGTTCAATATTAATACACTTTTCCAAACTCTTCTGAACACTATTTCAAGCATGTCATGCTAAATTCTCTTTGTGAATGGTAAAAAAAGGCCATAACTTAAGTGTAAAGTGCTGTAAAAACTTTTTTAATTGAGCACAATGGGGCCCCAAGGAAGGATTTATAAAAGCTTACAGTAATATAGATACAATGTGAAAACCATAGGCCTATTTCACAAAACAATCCATTGTGACAAACAATCAATTTGACAATGTCATTGCATTGTTTGGAAGTAAAATGGTTTATTGTTTGTTATTGTGTTATCCTAATCCTGGCAGATGGCTTTAACAAAAGCATAAAAACACATTCACAAAACCATTTTAGCTTGCTTTTAAGACTACATTCACACTGAAGGAAATCTAATTATTCTAATCGAATCTAAATCTAATTATTTGCTTATATGTGACTCAAACAGCACAGACCACATGGAATCATATTTTTTAGATTCATATTTGGCCACTTTCACCCGAGAAAGCAGGGTAACTCAAGCCTGTTTCTGAAAGAGAGTTAATGGAAATGACTGTGAAACTAACCTGGTTTTATTCTCTAAACTCTGAGTTTCTTTCGGTCTCCTCCCCTTTTTTAAAGACGAGGCGGTATTTCTCGTCGTGGCCTTAGTCATTCAATGCCCACATCTCGGACACAAAAGGAGAAGAAAGTTAGGAGAACGGCTCGTCCTTTTTAGGAGGATCCCATAGATGAAGAGACTGTTTTATTTGAAGAGAATTACATTTACGTCGGGCAAGAATTTTGAGACTCAGAGTGGATCTTTTTGTCTTTTCCCTTGTAACAGTGGTATTGTGTGGTTGAGCTATCCGGGATAATTGTCAAAAATTTGTGACAAGTAGATACTTGTCTAGCGCCCGAAC
>JAUMHI010000569.1:0-11225 GCA_032359435.1 Enteromius unitaeniatus | reverse complement strand
TATTTTATGTATTTTGAAAATACAAAATACTCATCTTAAATGTATTTAAATACAAAATACATTAGATTTTCCCCAAATGCTTTAAAATACAAAATGGTATTTTGTATTTCAAATACGTATTTTAAATACATTTATTTAAAATACTGCCCATCCCTGCTTACAAACAACAGATAGCAATGGATTTGAGTTTTTATATATTCAGTAAGATTTCATAACACGCATTGCTATAGCAACTAAGACGTGAATCACGCCGTTATTTTCGTCAGTGCCGCATCGCCAGTGCATCTCAGCACTTAAATATTTATGCACTTATTCATTTATTTTTTTCATTTAACATTTATAATAATGGTTTCATTTAAACAATTTAATTATTTAACAATTTCAAAAACAGCTTTTAATGTTTATTAAGGAGTTTGCAAGATTTCATGACAGTTCAAAAACAAGACATTAGTATTAAGACTGTCATTGTCTGACTGCAACATTTTTTGTTTCGTCAATGAAAATAGTTTTAATTCAGTTTCGTTTATGAATGAATTAGATGCATCTAGTAAGTTAATGATTCAATTAGTTGTTCATAAAGACCTGAATGAATCACTGATTGAACGAATCAAATAAATGAATTATTCGTTGATAAAAGCAGTGACTTGTCTAAGAAGGAAAAGCATGTTTTGCAGTTTTTCCTTCATTCAAAACGTTTTGTTGCTTCTTACTTGGCTGAATCCATCCAAATGTAATATAGGTTGTGATTAAAATACATGTGCAGTTTGATGATAGAGACACTTGGTGGCTTCTCAGCTTCTAAGTACGTAAGTAAGTACAATTTATTTATATAGCACCTTTCACAGACAAAGAGTTACAAAGTGCTTTACAAAAATATCAAGAAAAACAGATCAAACATACATACATACAATCACATTCATACTATAAAACAAAATCACAACCAGTCCTCACAGAAATATAATAACAGGTTAACCATTACTGTTATTAAAAACCTGGCCAAAAAGATGCGTCTTCAAATGTCTTTTAAAAGAATCGACAGAGCCCATAGTTCTCAGTGTAAATGGAAGAGAGTGCCATCCATTTATTAATGGAGACTAAACAATCCTGCTGAACTGACAGTTTATCTAGACTATCAGATCTAAAAGAAATATATAGCTGAATGTCATCAGCATAATAATGATAAGACATTATTTTAAAACTGTTAATAATCTTGCCAAGAGGAAGCATTTAGGCTAAACAACGGAGGGCCAAGCATGGAACCTTGTGGTACACCGCAAGACAAAGGGACAGAATCTGACATTGAGGATCCTACAAACACAGAAAAAACTCCTGTCAGACAAAAAAGACGAAAACCAATTTCAAGTCCTTCTGAAGCCTGAAGTCTTCATGCAAAGAAGAAAGTAAAATATACGCTCAATCGCTGAAATTATCCCACTCCGTTGACGTGCATACATCTTATTCAAAAGATACTCTTGTCCTGTAGAATGATGTAATCGATCACCGGACATACAAGAGCCAATAGCATTTCACATTAATATGACGTGATTGGTCACAAGACATAAAAGAGCCAATAGAAATTTACAACCAAGGCTGATGTAAGGACTCTCCCGGCATTTTTTTTATTTGCACAAAGCAGCAGCTACAGCAGCTAGGGTTTTGTCCAAGAATTGGAATATTAATCATTTTTAATAAATAATGTTGGTAGTTATATCTGCCGGTTTATCTTGTTTTTTATTAACGGATGGTAGGTTTAGGGGCAGATGTTGGGTTACATGCTCATAAATGTATAAATAAAGTAATAGAGTTTTACAGTTTTAACACCGTTTACAGTGAAACATCATACCCCAATAGATATGCAATAATGGCAATATCATTACCCAATATTTGAATCCAGTCACTGACTTGCATTGTAATCTTTTCCATGTAAGTTTCACGTCTGAGGAGGTAAAACCGTGACAGCTACACGTTTTGGTCCAACGTGATACTGTCACGTCTTGGTGTGATACCAGCTTGGTTGCAGAGTATAAGTAAGTGTTGTACAGTATATAGTACAGGTGAGAGGTGTTGGGTATATACTGCATGTAATTGTATCTGGTCTTAATAAGCATTTAAGTGCTTCCCAAATCTGTCCTGGAGCCCGCACCACACCACACCACTTTTTTTTTTTCTCTCAACTTACACCCCTAATTCATCTCATCAGGTCATTTGTAGACATTGTAATATCTGTGTTTGTCCGATAACAGAGACACAGTGACCTTTCATTATCACATATTTAACAGTGAAAAGTAATATGTGAGATTAGTAGTATGTTTGTATTCATAAAATGAAAAGTAAATGGACAACCTACATATTTTTACTTAATAGAACTCCGATTTTCTAATGGTCATGAAGTAAGCTCTGTCTTGAAGCAGTGTATCTGTCTAAAGTCTCTTGTTGTGTCTCTAATGACATTCACTACACTGAGCACTTATAGTACACATTAGGTCTGGGTTTTAAAAGGGTTGTATCCTCTTAAACACTATATTAACCTTTTAACTAACCGGAAGTATTTGTCATTTCCCAGTTGAGAAATAATAATGACTATAAATGCACATAATGTTGCATAATGCACATATTTTCTAAATATTACCATTAATGTTAAAATATCCTTTTATGCCCAGCAAAACCAGGCGCAATCATCAAACTGTGCCTCAGCTTTGTAAACTCAGTGTAGGAAGTTGATGTGGTTGTAGTTGTATGTTGTCTGTTTCTGAGTCTTTGTCACAGTTAGCTGTCCTTGAGGCACTGCTAGAAAACACAGAACAAGAATTTATAAAAAAAACAATTAAACAAACAAACAAAAAAATTTTATTTTACTTTTTAACTCTAATCTAAAATGGAAACAACTATGAGACTACAACTACATTTACCTCATTATGTTGGGCATATCTTACATTCACTCTAGTCTTTGGCAACTTCCTGATAAACTAGCACTATACATCACTAAGGAAAGTAGGATATAAAGCTACTGAATATAATAATTTTCATACATAATAAATCACTTGCGCCTCAGAGCGAGCAGACAAAACAAAATTAATGCGCTCAATGTTTTTTGGAAACGCAGTCATGTAGGACAAATATCGAACTCTTTCGTCATTTTTGTGCAAGATGCTAAAGGTCAAATCAGATTCAATGATTTATGCTAAGCTACAGCTAAAAGTGTTACCGCCAGACCCAGGGATCAGCTGAATGGATTCAAAACCTTTTTTGAATACTCTATACATGCAATTCATTCCAATTATATATTTTGACATTAGCATGTTGCCAAGTCAGCAATATACTCTAATAAGCATAAAAATACATAGAACTCACAAATATTGTGTGAAATAGAACATTTTAATTAGAATTGTATCAATACTTTTCAGTGAGCTCAAATCATTTTGATGGTGCATGCAAGCCCTACTGAAAAGTTAGTGTTTATAAGTTGGAAATTAAAAATACAGGTGAATTTAAATGAACTCTGGGCATTGCATTCACAAGGTTTCTCATTCATAATTATGACTTGTGGTGGCATTCATTCAAATCATAAACACAAAATTGGACACAAAAATTTGTCTTTTCCATGAAGGATAATATAACATTTGGCCAAAACAAGTTATCTTAACAGAGCTTGCATGTTAAGGCTGCTCTGTGCCTGCTTACATTACTCTGTAAAGACATAACGCTGTATAGAAATTTCAGATTCCATGCATGCTCTGACCCACCACATCCCCTCGTATCAAAGTATACAGCTGAAATGTATTCGGTGTAAATGCATTCATGCCACCTCTGGGCAGCATTGTGCAGTTAGTGTAAAAACACACACATGCCAGTTCAGGAGCACTTCTGTGCCACCTTTAAAGGAATGATGGGAGCTTAATCCCTGCTATTATCCACTGCCTAACCATCAATAACCAGTTCATCATTGAGGTTAACATTTATATAAATTTCACCAATTCAGCCTGAATCTGGAGGTTTGCACTAGTGCTGCCTTTGTGCTACTGGATTCCTTCTGTGGTCCTCACTGCAGAAAGGGGTTTACCCAGGCTGCTGATTGGCTGGAAGTCAGTTGTCATTGAAGTCTTGGGAGCCGATGATTGGCAGTGGCTGAAGGAGTCGCAGTCCGTTTGAAGTTTGATGCGGTGCAGTCGAAAACTTGGAGACATGGCAGGCAAAACTTAACTTGCACAAACTGTCACCGAAGAAGAAATAAAGTAACGAGACTAGATTGGTTTTCTTCTCATCGTGGCTAGGCAGTAGCGGGCATGAGCAAAAAGCAGTTTTATCAGAGAGCTGAGGCTAAAGGCACAGAGCTAAGAGCTGTCTTGAGCTTTTAAACTCATCATTGGACACATCCCAAAAATAGATATAATTCTAGCTCAGGGTAAGCTGGTATTTCTCCTCCCCAAATCATAAATCCAAATGTTATCTCACCAGTCAGATGAATTCATTGGAAATTTTCCCGCTCTTGCAGAGTATAATTTTGGACATGATTTCTATAAAATGAATACGATACATTTGACTAAGTATTGGTGGGAAGAAACATTTCAAGCAAGAGGATTGAAGCAAAAACATACTAAACACGAATATTAAACTATAAGCCATTCTATAGTTATTTAAATACATATACAATGAGTGATTAACACATGATAATTAAATGTGTGAGATACATATAATATGCAGTTATGCATACCAGTGATTTAAGTATGGTTTAGTGTATTTTCAGGCATGAAAATCCAGTTTTGTGAAGCGTGAACATCGTTTTCTGAAACCCTGGGGTTAAGGGTCTCATCAGGAATTTCAGTCTGGTCCTGAGATGGGGGATAGAGATCCATCCAACAAAATCTTTAATTATTTTACCAATGTAACGATAATGATGTCCTGTGTCTTTGACCATTACTTTGGTTATTTGCACAATATCGACAATCTCCTTCCTTAGTTGGGATTTTCAATACGTATTCTTTTGTGTTAATGTTGCAAGCTGTCCTGTGACAATGTCTGTTGAATCTGCTTGCAACAGGGTATTCATGGACCGATTTATGACATCCGGTTGTCTTGAGGCCTCTTTGTGGAATTCGGCTCCTTCATGTTCCAATCAAATCTTAATTGTCTGATTCCCTGTGAGGCCTTACATATACATATATATATATATATATATATATATATACAGTGAGGTCAATAAGTATTTCATCGCCCTGTGATTGTGCAAGTTCTCTTACTTAGAAATTATGGAGGGGTCTACAATTTTCAGCACAGGTGCATTTCCACTGTGAGAGACAGAATCTACAAAGAAAAATCCGGAAATCACATTGTATGATTTTTTAAACAATTTTTTTGTGAATTGCTGTGTCAAATACAGTAAGTATTTAATCACATGCTAATTAGCCAGATTTCTGACCCTCAAAGACCTGTTATTTTGCATTTCAATAGTCCAGCTACACTCTGCTCATGATTCTAAATTAGTAGCACCTGTTTGGTTAGCGTGATTTCACTAAGTACAAGATGTTCCTGGATCAACATCTTTAATCAGAACTGAGGAATACATTTTCTGGAAATATCTGTTTTAGGCTTATGATCAGGGTTAGGTGCTTCCACCCCCTTGTTAATAAGCTATAATTTCTAACAGATTTTGGCATAAATGTTGGGTAGGGGTAGGTTTAGGGGTAGGGATTGGGATAAGTCTATGTTTTTCAACAGTAATGTTCTTACATCACAGCGACCCACCTGTTTGAGGTCATAGCTGTCATAAAGACACCTATGCACCCCACAATCAGCCAAAGTCTAAGTAGCAAAACCAAAGAGCTGTCAAAAGATACAAGAGACAAAATTTTAGACCTTTACAAAGCTGAAAAGGGCTACAGGGCAATTGCCAAGCAGCTTGGTGAATAAAGAACAACTGTTGGAGCAATTGAGAGAAAATGGAAGAGGCTAATGATGACTTTCAATGTCCCTTGGACTGGGACCCCACGGAAGATCTCTCCTTGTGGGGTATCAATGATGCTAAGAATGATGAAGTATCAGCCCAGGACTACATGGGAGGAGCTGGTCAATGCCATGAAGAGGGCTGGGACCATCGTTTTTAAAGTTACTATCAGTAATACACCAAGACGTCATGGTTTAAAATCTTGCATCGCATAGAAAATTCCCCTGCTTAATGTCCAGGCCTGTCTGAAGTTTGCCAGGGACCATCTGGATGATCCAGAGGAGTTATGGGAGAAAGTCCTGTGGTCAGATGAGACCAAAGTAGACCTTATTTGTCTTAACTCTATTCGCCGTGTTTGGAGGAAGAAGAATGATGAGTATCACCCCAATAATACCATACCTACTAAGGATGTGCATCTCCATAACAGAGGCTGATGTGATACGCATCTCAATGCATAGCCATCGATACGATACATTAAAGATACATGAAGCAGCTAGAGATGCAAAACTTAACACCCCTGTTAAGATGCAGTGCAATCTGATTTCGATTCGATTCAACACGATTTGATGCAGTATGATTCAATTAAACAAATATGCAGGTATACAGGTATTGGATGCCATCATTCTCTGTAATGCTGTAAGACTGAATGTCTTTAAAGATAAAAAAGTTTATTGCGTTGGTTATTGCCTTGGAATAAGCAGAACTGTTAGGCAGCTGCGATTGAAGAAAAGTTTTGATCATTTGCTCACCCGGCATCCCACTAGCAGTAGCAGGTTCAGCTGAATCCGAGTGAGAGGAGGAGGCCGGAGTCTCCAAACGCACACCGTGTCTGTGCTTCAAGTGTGTTGTCAGATTCTTTGTGCTGCCTGTATATTTTATAGTGGCACAACATATTTTACAAATTCCACTTTCTAAATAATGAAAGCATAGTACATCTACTAATAAATCAGGTTTTACCATGCAGATCCGATGCATCGTGATACAAATGCCAATTTGTATTAAATGCACACATTTTAAACCAATGCATCGCATCTTTAACTTTTTAAGCCGATGCACCGAGCGAATCGGGTAGGTATTAGGGATAGGAAAGCATAATGCTCTGGGGGTGTTTTTCTGCACAGGGGACAGGATGACTGCACTGCATTAAGGAGAGGATAAACGGGGCCATATATTGTGACATATTGGGGAAAAACCTCCTTCCCTCAGTCAGAGAATTAAAGATGGGTTGTGGCTGGGTCTTCCAACATGACAATGACCCAAAGCACACAGCCAGGAAAACCAAGGAGTGGCTCCATAAGCAGCATATCAAGGTTCTGGAGTGGCCTAGCCAGTCTCCAGACCTAAATCCAATTGAAAATCTTCGGAGAGAGCTGAAACTCTGTGTTTCTCAGCGACAGCCTGAAACCTGACAGATCTAGAGAAGATCTGTATGGAGGAGTGGGCCAAAATCCCTCCTGCAGTGTGTGCAAACCTGGTCAAGAACTACAGGAACCGTTTGATCTCTGTAATTGTTAACAAAGGCTTCTGTACCAAATATAAAAATGATTTGACTGAAGTGATCAAATAAATAGTTTTCAATTCATTCAACTCATTTGAGTACAGACTGGAAGACACTTTGCTGCTATTTATTATTATTTTATTTTATTAATTTAGTTTTTTTTACATGGAGAAAGAGACAAAGAACAATTTAACCTGTGTTCTTTTCAGATCATTTTATTCTTATAGTATTGGAATTGGATCTAAAATGAAAATATTGACTACAGTAATAATATATTTTAAACAGCCTAGCTAGCTACAGTACATAAACATTTACATATTGAAAAAATTTAAGTTTTATTTGTAAAGTAGATATGTAACGCATATGTTTAATTAGTGCAATCCTGCACTGAGTGCTTATATTATTACCCACAGAAAGTAAATACTGGAATTTAAATATTATGCCAATGTTTGTGTACCCCTGGGTTCCAAGGCCTTTTCCAAAAATTCCTGAAGGACAAAAAGGACAGAGAGAAAAACCATAAGTATATATCTACAATCACAATAATATTAATCTCAAATAATGATTTTGAAAAATATTATCATGTATTGGCCAATAAATGAAATTGCATGCATTACTGGTCACCTGCTGATTGTTTAAAAATAGCTAATGATCAGAACCGATTATATCCTGTAAATCAACAGGGTCCAGAAAAATGTGTAACTGCAACTATAATAATGAATTAATGTTCATCATTACCAAGACAAATTTTTTTTTATTTTAATCATTTATAAAGACAACTTGTTATGAAAGTTTTTATTTTAGGGTGTGTTAATTATGTCTGAAAGTAAACACCATTTTAAAAAAAAAATGTTGGCCTTTGATGTTAATTTAAACCTTTAATATTATAGTAATGTACTCAATAAGAGGGTCTCTTGTAGCAACAGCTGGAAGAGATTGTGTTCCTCAAGAAAACTAAGCTTATCAGCATTGGCAGATATCATTTTGGGTATGGATGCATCCTCAAAAAAATATTAATAAACAAATGTAAGATGCATTACCTTGACAGGATCAGAGAAAGTGTTGCTCAAAGATGCCGTTTGCCCTCCTTTCAGCTCTCTGTATTTTAGATATTCATGGGCAAAAGAAATTGCCTCTTCACTATTTAGAAAAGAAAGAAAGAAGAAGGTACTTTTGTTAGAACACAAATTAACTTTGAAAAGTGAAAATTGTAACTTAAAAAATGTAGATGAAAATCCAGGTGTGCAATATGTATCTATTACGGTATTGTATCTGGTTTAACAGCGTATAAGCTGAGATTGAGTGTCATTTATTTTGCACATAACAAACAAAAACATTTAACCCTTGTGCCTTGTTTGAGTTCTTTTTTGACCGCAAATATTTTTTTCTTAAAAAATGAAAAAATACATTTTATCTAAATAAAATTAATAAATCCACCACTGAGCAAAACTCAGACCAAACTCTTGCACATACCCCCCCCCCCCCCCAACATTCATTTAAAGTCAAGTCACTTTTATTTATATAGTGCTTTTAACAATACATCAATACATATTGTAGCAAAGCACTGAACATTATCAAGTAGGAGAACAGAGTGACGGTAATGTATAATTATGAGAATTAAACTATTTATTTATCAAATGCAGAAAAGTCAAGATGACGAAAATCACTAGAAATGAGGTGTCCTCAACTAAGCAAGCCAGAGGCGACAGCGGCAAGGAACCAAAACCTAATCCATGAGAGAATCTTGGGAGAACCAGACTTAGTTGGGGCCAGTTCACCTCTTGCCGGACGCCCAGCACCTAATTTCCAGTTCAATTTTAAGCACATGTCAGATTGTGTAAAGGACATGGTGTGTGTGTGTGTTTGTGTGCATCTGGTTCCAGCGATCTGTCATCTAGGTGTTCTTGTCTCTAATGAAGATCATCTCTTTGTGCTAAAGATCAAATCTGCCATGACCTGAGCACAACTTACTCTTAAAGGTAATGGTAAATGCTTAGTTATTTCTGGTTATGTACATTTTTTAATTGACCTTAACACTTAAAACTGTTAAAATGAGAGTTCGCAGGATAATTTCAAATTCTGGATATTTTCAGGAGAAGAGATATACTGATGATTATTGTATACAGAAACATTAGTCGCTCCGGGAAAACAGTAGCTAGTAAACATTTAGGGTGGCAAGGTTCACAAAACCCATGGTTTGGTTTGTATCACGGTTTTAGGGTTACGGTTTTCGGTTCTGTACGGTTCTTGTTATTTTTTCTTTTAATCTTTAACACTCCAGAAACGTACTTCAGCATCATAAACTGAATTGGATGCGTGTTGCATGATACTTGCATACAGTCGCAGTTCTATCTATTGTTTTATTTCCACTATCGGGCCGCATTTTTCTGTCCGAGACCGGCCCGACAGAGCTGTAACCAAATTTATTTTTTCATACTAATGACACATGCACTTTTTTGTGTGGAAAGCCCGCTTTTATTAAGCAACTGTAGGAAGGCGTTCGGAAATGTCAACAGATGAGAGCATCAGAGCACACGGGGCAAAAAGCGCCGTTATAACAGACGCACATTCACGCTGATGTGACCGAACCCGAGCATTCTTTCTAAATATCTGTCCGAACTGTATCCATCCTCTAATAGGTAACATGAAATGTTCCCACACACCGGATTTATACAACGCTGGTGCATCCTCCAACTCCGGGCAGCCTTCCTTTTCTCTTCCACTTGCCATTTCCACACGTACAGTATTGTGACCTGCAGCACTCCACACCATTTATAGCAATATTCTCTGTATTTCTCAGAAGGCAGGCTTTAATTATAATTCATTTGAAGTTATGGTGCAGCATGTAACATTATCTAGAGAAACGTGTGATAGTTATAAATCCCCTGTGATGTTTGTACTGGCTACTGTATACAGGCCACCACACAGACAGAGTTTGCTGATTTCCTATAGGAGTTACTACTGGTTGCAGATAAAGTCTTAATTGTAGGTTATTTTAATACTGAATTAGGATCTGCTTTCTTAGATATTCTGAACTGTACTGGGGTTGCTTCATTGTAGTCCTACGCTGATTATCTCTTCAGAGTGCAGCTTGAGCAGGAAAACAACAATGCATAATATTGATAACTATTGCATACATAACATTATAGAACACTAATGAAATAAAATACTGTGAATTTTAACATAAAATAGAAACTGTGCAGCCGTCAGCTATAGTATCGCATCAATGCAATGAAGCTCGCCTGAGGAAAATCTTTACAATAGGAGAGGAAGAACTGTATAAACTTGTTAAGTCATCTAAGCCAACAACATGTATGCTAGACCCTCTTCCATCTAAACTATTAAAAGAGATGCTTCCTGAAGTCATAGATCCTCTTTTGTCTATTATTAATTCATCATTATCATTAGGGTATGTCCATAAAAGCCTTCAAATTGGCTGTTATTAAGCCTCTCAAAAAAACGCAACTTGACTCCAAAGATCTATTTACTTACAGACATATCTCAAATCTCCCTTTTCTGTCAAAGAAAAGGCAGAATCCTCACAATTTTATTCCTTTCCTCTTGGAGAAAAATGGTATCTGTGAGGATTTCCAGTCAGGATTTAGACCGTACCATAGTACTGAGACTGCTCTAATTAGAGTTACTAATGACCTCCTTCTATCATCTGATTGTGGTTGTACCTCATCATTAGTGTTGTTGGATCTCAGTACTGTGTTCGACACTATTGACCACAACATTCTTTTGAATAGACTAGAAAACTCTATTGGCATTAGTGGAAGTGCCTTA
>JAUMHI010000567.1:0-11243 GCA_032359435.1 Enteromius unitaeniatus | reverse complement strand
ATGGTTTGAACAACCTCGGTTGACAAACCAGTAGCTATGAGGTGTGCCCCCTCAGAGGCCACACCCATAGTCTCAGCATCTCCAGGCGAGGGTGAAATACCGCCCCCCTTGCTTGAGACAGATGGTCCCCCCTGATTGGAATCATCCAAGGGGATCCGTCAAGGAGACACCAGGTCCGAGAACCATATCCGCCCTGGCCAAAACGGGGGAACTAGCAGTAAACTGACCACATCTTGGCGGACTCTTTCCAGAACTCCTGGGAAAGGCATACAGACGGAGCCTCAGCCATGTCTGTGCCATAGCGTCCAGACCCAACGGAGCTGGGTGAACTAGAGAGAACCAGAGGGGACATTGTGCACTTTCCTGAGTCGCAAACAAGTCCACTTCAGCTCTGTAGAAGATTGTTCAGATTCGCTGCACGACATCTGGATGCAATCTCCACTCCCCGGGCCTCAGCCCCTGTCTTGACAGGATATCTACTTCTTTATTCAAGTACCCTGGAACATAGACTGCTTCATTGAGAGAAGTCTGCCCTTGGAAGAATCTGGCGCGCCAGCTCGTTCAAGGGGCGTGAACACAGACCTCCTAGTGGTTGACCACAGGCCAAGCAGCCACTCATGACCACCCTAACTGGTGAGGGACATGTCGATCGTCCGTGTGACGCGGCGACACTGAGTCCCTCAAGACCAGGCCCGATTTAGGAACTCCAAGTTCCTCCATATAACCAAGACTCTCACACTCTGTCAGGAAATCTTGATCATATGAGGGGAATTCCACTCGAAGAAAACCGTTGTCTCTGATCACTGCAAAGGTTTAGTGTACAGCACGCCTAGCGAAATCACACTAGAAGCTGCCATCCAACCCATCAGCTTTTAAGAGAACGTATAGTCAGTAAATGGCTTCCTATTGTGAAAAAGCGAGTCAACTCGAGTGAGGGACAACCGTGCCAGCTCCGCATTCCAGATCACGCCCAGATAAATGGTCCTCTGAACTGGAGAAAGCACACTTGTCTTGGCATTTTAGTCTTGGCCCCAAATGTTCAAGTGAGCGAGGACAGCATCTCGATGCCTGTAAGCCACGCTCCGTGATCGGGCAAGGATCTAGCCAGCCCGCTGTAGTCAAAAATACGGATACCCTGAAACTGCAACAGAGCTAGGGCCGCATCTACTATTCTTAAAAGAGGAACAAGGCCACAAGAAAAGATCGTCATCGGTAAGCTCTTTCCTCAGAAAGCAAACCTCAACGAGTCTGTATGTGAAGCACACGTATCAACTCTATCATGACAAACCAGTCCTCAGACCTGATTTGGAACACGACCTCAGTGTAAGCACACTGAACTCCAGCTGACTGACTGAATAGTTCAATTGCCTGAGATCTAAACTGGGCCTCAGCCCTCACTACCCCTTAGTCCCTCGAGACTGACCTCTGCACCCCAGCTTCACTGTGACGTGACGCAGCTGCAGGTGGTTGATCTCAGCCAGGAGGAGCTGAAAGCGTGATCACAGCTCTGTAGTTTTGCTCACAATGTGCACCTTACTCAGCAGGTCTTCCTGCATATCTGACTCATCAGAAGTATGCAGCATATGACCCACTACCAACATGCCGTCAGTAACGACTTGGTGCAACGGCTGAATCTTCAACACGTAGCCACACCAGGTGATAGAGGGCTTGAAAGCGTCTATTCAACCCAATGTACTGCTACTGAAAATTAGCGGAGCTTTTTTTTTTTAACCCTGCTCCGCCAGAAACGCTGGTGAAGGCTACTTCCCTCAAGAAGAAACCTCCAGGGAGCAGAATCGGCGAGCTCTCTTCTATTCGAGAGAGCAACCACCACATGCTCCAAGCAAAACAAGTACTGCCCTGCAAAGGCAGTAATCAAACTCAGGTCTCCCACACGGGAGACAAAGAATCTACCACTGTACCAACAGGGTAGCCTTGGCAGCCTGCCGGCGACAGCACAAGACACAGACCACTCTTCAGAGGAGGATGAACAGTATGTGGAATTTTTTTTTTTTTGCCCTTCCCGGGAAGAAGTGACCGTTTTTTAACGGTGCTTCTGTACCCAGAACAGCTTGTTTTTAAAGAGCAGCGGCTGTTCCAACCCCCTGGCTCGCCTCAAGGGGTTTCAACAGACCGCTGATGCAACCCCCTCGGGGGAAGCGCGCCCCCGGCTCTACTGGGACACATCTCAGAGAGAACCATGGAGTGTGACGAGAGCAGAGAAGGGAAGTGTGTGCTGTGTACCGCGGCAGAAACCGCTTCCTTTCCAGAGGGCTTGCTCCCTCCAACTGGGATCAGCGATCCTTGTATAGTGTATCCACAGCTCTGCCTCAGCACGAGTGTGGGAGTTGAAGGCTTCTTTACTTGAGAAGAAACCTTTAGGGAGCAGGGTCAGCTCTCTCTCCTGTTTTTAGGAGAAAGAGAGAGAGTGGCCACCACATGCTTCACACCCATTAGATCAATCAGTTGAGAAAGAAATAGGGGAATACCCATCTCAATCACCTTCAGTCAAGCACACTGACAGTCACATAGAGAGCACTACTGAATGAATGAGGCTGGCGTGCACTGATTCTCACGTGCTCTTATACTTCCTGGTTGGTCCTGGTAGCACTTCGTTTGAGGGTTTGCATAGCAGTTTCAGAGCATGGTCACGCTGGAGGCGTTCCCATAGTGTTTTCGGACGCAGTTCAAGTTCCTGAAAAGGAACATGAAAATTCATTAAACTTGTTAATATATAATTAACTATATTAATTAATTATATTAATATATAATTGGCCTATGTAATTTAATAATAGGCTACATTTTTCTATCAAATGGATGAAGAACAGACTATTTGCATATGATTTGCAAATTTTTGCAAATGCTATACACCAAAACCTATGCGACAAAAGGTCGTTATCGGTAAAAGGCCAGTTGGATGGAAACAGCAAATTTCACAAATCCTTTTTTAAACAAATTCTCTTTGTCAATAACAAAACAGCGTAAAAACTGGATGGAAACCAGTTAATGTGTCATGTCCATTTCCTTTGTTTTGTATCACAGTTTCCCCATTATTGAACCTAGTGCTTGTACACTTACAATAATTGGGAAGCATCCAAATGGCTTATGTGAGTACTGTAATGTAGAAGAAACAATACAGTACCTCATGCAATTCTTGATTGTAGAAATAATGATCAAGAAAGAAGGAAAATAAAAGAAGAAATAAGGAAAATCTGTTTTAGTAAAGTGGGGAAGTGAAATAAGTAGAAAGGCCTTCTTAGATTTTATTAAAGAGACGGGGGTGATAAACAGGATATAAATCTGTTTCCCACTCCGGAGCAGAATGTGGTGGTAATGAACCTATTTAAGTTGGATGCCAGTTGCCGTTAAAAACAAGAAGAAGAAGAATCTAGTACTTGTACACAGGACACTCTGAGTTCACAGGTTAAAATAGGAATTAAGGAGCAAGTAAGGGCTTTGGCATTGAAATTGTTGCCATAGAAACACATAATTTAGATAATTTAGGTTGTCATCTCAGAATTACGGTATGACATGAAGATTTTAATTTTGTAATCTGCTGTTGGTGAGTGTGGTTCTTTTTATGTGAAGTCTGTTCATGCCAAGTCAAGTTTGTTATAAGTTTGGTCAAGTCTTTGTTTGGTTTTTGGACTGCACTTGGGTTCAAACTACGCTCACCTTCAGTGGCCTCATTACACCTTTTCATATAAACTGGAATAAATACAAAACTAGAACTAAACTAAAACTGGAGAGAGACATTTGTAGCAAACAAACAAAAAAAGCACGTATTTCTGTACATTTCGAAATAAGGTGAATTAAAAGTCAATAAACATCTTGACTAATATGAATATTTTAATTTTAAAAATGTGTCTCCGCATACTTTTTAATAAAAATGTAGCATATTTAATCTATTAAATAGCATCAGAGTGAGCAAGTTTTGGATATGGTAAGATTAAACTATAAAGTACCACATTTCAGCTATCATTTTGGGTACACAAAATGTTATTTTATCCTTGCTTCTAGGAAATTCTCAATCTATGCTTCCTAACAGCTTCATATGGGGTTGTAAACATTTAATTTTTTAGCTATTCATGCGCAAATGCATTAGTCCAGAAATGCAAGTCCTTGCAAAATGTTTTGCTTTTAATTGCGTTCCAAATTTAAAGTTTTGTGAGCTCTTGCTTGCAAATTCACACGATGTGGTATCGTGTGACCAACAGCAAGTTAATCTGAATTAAAAGGACATAAATTTAAAACTTGGGGTTGTCACAATCAGTCGCTGTGGTGAAGCGAGTCGTAAGCTTTTTCAGTGGCAAGGAAGCCACGGGAGGAAGAGATACACTTGAACAACGAACATTTAATGTTAAACAAAGAAAACTGAAACAAAGCAAAATAAACCTGAACCACAAACGTACATGCAACTTCATAGACTGACAAACATAGAAGACCAGGGGAGTGAATTTATACAAAGCCTAATCAAGACAAAGACTCAAGGCACCTGGACAACACACCTGGCAGAGAATTAAACACTAATTACAAAGGCGGGGTTAAAGATGATGAAGACACATGAGGGAAATGGTATGAAAACAAAACACAGAGCACATGGACAAGGTAAACAAACACACAAGAAATGCCCATGGCGTTACAGAGCCCCCCCCAGGCGTGGCTTCCAGACGCAGGGCAACAACAAAAAGTCTTAAGGGGGGAGGTGGAGATGGCAGCGACGACCACTGGGGAAAAGCAATCGGAGGAGACGCCCTCCTGGGCATAACAGGCTACGAAGATGCCCTCCTGGGCCGAACAGACAGTGAAGACACCCTCAAGGGTGGAGCGGATGGCGGAGAAGCCCACATGGACATGCCAGGCAACGAAGATACCCTCCTGTGCCGAACAGACAACGAGAATGCCCTTCTGGGCCGACCAGGCAACGAGAATGCCCTCCTGGACCGAACAGGCAACGAGAATGCCCTCCTGGGCCGAACAGGCAACGAGAATGCCCTCATGGGCTGGCTAGTCAGCAAAGATGCCCTCCAGGGCGGAGCAGACGGTGGAGAGGCCCACCTGGGCACACCAGGCAATGAGGATGCCCTCCTGGGCCGATCAGACTACGAAGAGATGCCCTTCATGGATGGTTCAGAGCAGGGCGAGAGTTCATTCAGAGCCTCCTTGGCTGGTCCAGGGCAGGGCAAGAGTTCATTAAGAGCCTCCTTGGCTGGTCCAGGGCAGGGCAAGAGTTCATTGATAGCCCCGGCTGACTGACTCGGAGGTAGTGCAGCCACCAGCGGAGGCCCGAGAGAATCCACAACCGAAGTTGACATCTCTACAGGTTGTGCAGCCACTGGTGGGTTCGCCACGGTCAGGACCAGGCTAAACAGTTTAGGTGGCTCGGGCCAAGGCAGGTCAGGAAGGCTGACGGATCAGGCCACGGCAGATCACAGTCATCGATGGGCTCTCCTGACTGAGAAACCAAAACCGTCAGAGTGAGACACGGCTCCTCAAACCGTGATACGGGGCTAGGACCCGTTACTGGCTGGCTAGAAACCGCGAGGACTTGACACAGCTCTCCTGGCTGTAAAACCGGTACCGACAGTGTGTCACACGGCTCCTCATACCATGATACGGGGCTGGGACCCATTATTTGTGGATCAGGAACTGCGAGGATAGGTGACAGCTCTCCTGGCTGTGAAACTGGAACCGACTGGACATTACACGGCTCCTCATACCATGATACGGGGCTGGGACCCGTTATTTATGGATTTGAATCCGCGAGGATTTCGCACGGCTCTTCTGGCTGTGATACCGGTACTGACAGGGTGACACACAGCTCCTCAAACTGTCATTCGGGGCTACGACTGTTACTGGTGGGCTAGGAACTGCGAGGATTTGTAACAACTCTCCTGGCTGTGAAACCAGTACCGACGGAGTGACACCGGGGTGAGAACTGTGAGGATCTTTGACAGCTTTTCAGGCTGTGAAGGTTTTAGCACTAATCTAACCCCATACTCCTCGCGAGTGTGGAATTGTAGAGGAGGATCCGTAATTTGCGGATTAGAAACCGCAAGGATTTAACACAGCATGCTCTTGGAGAAACTGCACTAAACTGCTCATCAGACTGCTTCCCCAGAGGACAGACTCCAGCTCAAAGCTCACTGGGAGAGCTTAAAGGGGTCATTCGGCGCCATTCAAAGACTGCTTAATCAAGTGATATTTTTGTTTAATAAATTCACCCTCCAGGTTTTTTTTTGTTATTCCTTACCCTGTTGTCCTGTGTTCCTTGGCCATCCGTGACAGTGCGTTTTATTTTTTTAAATATTCAAAAGCTGCAGGCAGTGCTGTTCCTTCCCCATTTAACATTATAGATGAGAATCCCCATCCTCATCACCAATTGAGCAAATTTACATGCTTTTTAAAACTCCCAATTTGCAATGTCAATTTAACTTGCAGTAGTTAACCAGGAAGTCAACGTTTCACAGTTAGCCCTTAGTATAAATACAACATTATGCATTTGTTAATCCAATAATGGCCATTCAAAAGCACTATTCTGAAAATCGATATAAATATACAATGAAAAAGAATTCATTATATTATAAAACAAGGGAAGGGTAATACCATGAAGGTTTGCCCATGTAGTAGGCATGAATCTGGCCAGCCTTCAGGATGGGGATAACAGCGAGAGGGCGTAAAAGATTGAACTGAGTTACTTACCTGTATTACTTACCTGAACCACATTTCCTCTGAATCCTAAGAATGAGCTGGAGATCATCGCCACCTGTGTTTTAAATAGCACCAATTCCCTCACCTGTGATACTCAAGCAATTCTGCATGATGTAGAAGAGATTCGGAATCGCCTGCTTGCAGCCAGACCTATGTTTCTTCCACCTCAGTATTCAGGTTAAAATATTTCCTGCAATAGACTCCTTATGCAATGTTTGTTGTATTTAGAGATGCAGCCGCATCATTTTCCAAATGACCGAAGCAAGATAGCCTTCATTACCACCCTACTCACCGGAAGAGCATTGCATCTGGATGGGAGTCAAAATCTATCTTCGCTGGAGAATTTCCTCAGACATTTACGAGAAGTCTTTGGACACTCCCTCACCTCTGTGTCGGTACAGGAGGAACTGCTTCAACTCAGGCAAGGAAATTCCCAAATACATGAATACATCTTTCGTTTTCATATCCTTGCACTAACTAGTGGCTGGAATGAACTGGCACGGTTGTCTTTGTTTCGGCAAAGTCTTCATTCGGATATTCACAGTCATATGGCTATATACAATGATAATGTGGGGTTGGAAGCTTTTTTAAAGAAAGCAGCCAATATTGCTTCGCGTCTTACTATTCCCACATCAACTCCTGAAACTTCACACCATGCAGATTCCCTGAGAAAAGAATCCAGTCCCCAGGTCACCTTAAGTATAGGTAGTCTGCACACTGAATTGATCAGTTTCCTGATATTATGGAACACCACTATGGACCTCGTTCTGGGCAGACCTTGGCTGGCGCAGCACAATGCCCAAATCTCGTGGAATATGGGTAAGATCCTAGTGATCACTGTAAGAGTAATTGTTTGATTTCTTGTTCTAAAGGATTATAATTCGTTGCTTGATGTATTCAGTAGACAAGCTGCCACTCGGCTTCCCTCACATCATCATTGGGATTTTGCCATCAACCTCCTCCCAAATGCCAAGCTTCCCAAGGGCCGACTACATCCCCTTTCTATTCCTGAGCAACAAGCGATGGAGGAGTATGAGGAGGACGCACTACGACAAGGTTTTATTAGACCTCAGCAGCCACAAATTTCTTTTTTGTACCCCAAAAAAATAGTGGCTGCCGGCCATGCATAGTGTGGCGGGAAGAGATCAGCGTCGCCCTGGAAACAAACAACGCGCACCTGGAACGGATCATCTCGGGCCAATCGGTCACGGCAGGAAGAGTATAAAAGACAGAGCAAAGCAACACTAAGAGGAGAAACGACTCCCATACAGATGTGTCTATACTTACCCGATCTCTTTATCTTACCTCTACAGAGTCACTGTAACTGAGGAAGCCCAAGCCTGCACATATTTGCACCGGAGCACCGATCACCAGCACCTAGAAGGGAAAAGGAGAAGAGGACACAGGATTAAGAGACACAGCACTGCACTTTCCACAGACTTTTTACATTTCTGCTCACCTGCACATGTCAATAAATAAAACCTGCACTGTATGCTTTAAAAACAGCGGCTACCTACAGTCCTGTGTCTGAGTTGGAGGTAACCACCCGCAACTATACCACTATACTATACCTGCCTGTGGACCCTAAAAATCAGCGGAGATCCGTTTGTCTGCACTTCCCAAAGCGACTATCTCCGTACTAACCTGCACAGAGTCCTCGACCGTCTATGATGCAACCCTGTGAGAGACTAGTCTGATTCCTTGCCTGCGTGAGTTCTTCGAGCCTGAAGCAGGAGATCGCCTGTCACTAGAGACTTTATGCCAGAGCTGGTTTGATTTAGTTTATTATTCCACTGACAAGTGATGAAATTTGAGTTCTGTTAAATAAAACCTCCACTTCTTAAACGCAGCCAACCGGTCCCCTCCTACAACTATAGTGTATTGGACAGTCAAACTGTCAAATTTGCAAATCCTCTGCCCTTGGTTCCTGTTACTTTGGAGGAATAACGTATTTGTCTTCAACAAATTCAACCTCCGCAGTGCATACAATCTCATATGGACTAAGGTGGAATCTGTGCACCAGTGGCCCATTCCCATTCCCACTGCCCCACATACATCACTATTCCGCAGAAGGAAAAAGACCATTGCTTGGACCATTGAAGCAGACTGTGCTTTCACTCGCCTCAAACAGGCCTTTTGCACCGCTCCAATCCTCCGTCACCCAGATCCCAGCCTTAGGTTTAAAATAGAAGTTGATGCAGTGACTTTAGGGGTAGGGACCACTCTTTCCCAGCAACACGGAACACCTCCAGTACTACACCCTTGTGTTTAATTCTTAAAGAAGTTATCTGCTGCTAAACAGAATTATGATGTGGGCAATCGTGAACTGCTGGCAATTAAATAGGCCCTTGAGGGGTGGAGACACTGGCTCGAGGGGGCCCAACCTCCCTTCAAGGTCATAACTGACCACAAGAACCTCCAACACCTTTGGGAGGCCAAACTCTTAAACCCCCGCCATGCCAGATGGGTCTTGTTTTTGACTAGGTTCGATTTTAAGATCACCTACCGACCAGGTAGCAAAAATTTTTAAAGCCGATGCCTTGTCATGTTTCCAAGAACCTGATCCCACTCCCGAAGAACACGAACCCATACTGCCAGCCTCAGTCTTTGTAGCCCCCATATAGTGTTAGTTGGATGATCAACTTAAGACACGCTACTGAAATAGAACCTGCACCACCTACTTGCCATGTTGGAAAGATCTCTGTTCACACAGCCTTTCAATTCAGTTCACACATTACCAGGCACAGGACATCCGGGAAGTCGTAGGACATTAACTCTCCTGCAAAATCGTTACTGGTGGCCCCATATGAGCCATGATGTGAGAAACTATACCCAAAGCTGTCCAGTCTGTGCAATAGCCAATGCTCCACGTCGGCTCCCAGAAGGAACGTTCCACATCCCATTCCACATCATCCCTGGTCAATATCTGGGAATAGATTTTGCCACAGACTTGCCCCGGTCCGATGGCTATACCACCATATTGGTAGTGGTCAACCACTTTTCCAAAAGCTGCCAAGTTGTCACTCTACCTGGTATACCCACCGCCGTGGAGACCACACAGGCATTATTCCAACATGTCCTTAGACACCTCGGCCTTCCTGAAGACCAGAGGTGGGTAGTAACGAGTTACATTTACTTTGTTACATTTATGTGAGTACATTTTTGGGGTAACTAATACTTTTAGAGTATATTTAAAAATGGGTACTTTTACTTAGTTACTGTGGGTGACACTCCTCTCGTTACTTCATCTTAATGCTATACAAGTTAAAAATACTAGAAACTGTTCATTCCATTGCCTTTGCCTAACGTTAGACTAAATTAATATTTACGCTTACAGACCATGTTTACATTTTGCAGAACAGAAGAAGGTCCGTAAATGTGCATTCAGTGATGCAAATCAGAATTCAGAAATCAGAAGCTGTTACTCCAGTTTTCAAACACAGACCATCCTTCAGAAATCTTTTTAATATGATTTATTGCAGTGTTTTGCTGCCTAATATTTTTGGAACCTGTGACATTTTGTTCTGGATACTTTTATAAATAAAAGGCTAAAAAGAACAGCATTGATTGTAAATCAGCATATTAGAAGGATATCTGAAGGATTATGTGACACTGAAGACTGAGATAAAGGCTGATGATAAATTATGTTTTGCATAACTAAAATCAATTATATTTAAAAAAAACAACAACATTAAAATCTGTTTGTTTGTTTGTGTGTGTGTGTGTGTATGTTAGGGCTGCATAATTAATTTCACTTATGTTATTCTGCGTGCTTCAGATATGTTTTCAAAAGGTTATCTTAAGGGTTATTCCATTGTTTTAATTGTAGTTTTAGTATAACATTGTAACACCATTAATATTTTTTCTTTTTCTTTTTTTACTTTAAAAATAGGCCAATCCCATGTGTAATTGTCATTTGAGGCTTAATACTATAGAAAAGCAATAAAGGGTTTTTCGTTAGTGTCTTCAGCTTGTTTACATGCATGAATAAATATAGCATCCAGTTGCTTCAAACAATGGTATAAACATCATTCAGTATAAAATGTGAAAATTGTAATTAATAATTGCAATCACATTTTCAAGGGAATAATTGACAATTATGACTTTTGTCAGAATGGTGCAGCCCTAGTGCAAGTGTCTCTGTTTATGTATAATACAATACAGTTGACATATATATCTAAATAAAAATAGACTATGGATATTCAGTATATGATCCAAAGTAACTAGTAACTAACTACTTGAGTAGTTTTTTCATCCGATACGTTTTTACTCTTACTCAAGTAACTATTCTGAGTATTACTTTTACTTTTACTTGAGTAAATATTTCTTTAAGTACTTTTACTTTTACATAAGTACAGTTTTTCGGTACTCTACCCACCTCTGCCGAAGACATTGTGTCTGAAGACTGTCCCCAATTTACCTCAAGGGTTTGTGTAACTCCGAGTCAGATGGTTCTGGATCCATGTGCGGTTTATTGACACACAAAGGATACAAACAGTAACAAACAACAACAAAGTCAAGGGGTAATCCAA
>JAUMHI010000566.1:0-11272 GCA_032359435.1 Enteromius unitaeniatus | reverse complement strand
CTTAGAATTAAGGCCAAAAAGTTCTATCTTGGTCTCATCAGACCAGAGAATCTTATTTCTCACCATCTTGG
This sequence comes from Enteromius unitaeniatus, assembly GCA_032359435.1. NCBI lineage: Eukaryota > Metazoa > Chordata > Actinopteri > Cypriniformes > Cyprinidae > Enteromius > Enteromius unitaeniatus. The sequence continues at coordinate 11,201 of JAUMHI010000566.1, read as the reverse complement.
AGTCCTACAGGTGCATTTTTTAGCAAACTTTCATGTGTCTTGCACTGAGGAGAGGCTTCCATCGGGTTACTCTGCCATAAAGCCCAGACTGGTGGAGGGCTGCAGTGATGGTTGACTTTTTTTACCTCTCTCACCAAAGCTTTTCTCCCCCGATAGCTCAGTTTGGCCGGACGGCCAGCTCTATGTTGGCAATAGTTGCTACTAAATTTTAAACTTGTGATACTTTTTTTTCAAAAAAAGGTGAAAGCTAATAAGTGCTCCTCTGCTGCCATCTACTGGTTAAACTGATAATTAGTTCACTACGTGTTTATTTTGGTTCACAGGGAATCATTTTAGAGCTTTAAAGTAATATATAATCAAATAATATTGCCCTTGATTCAGGCTTGTTTTTTCAGTTGCGTTCGCTTATTTTTCTTGTGAGACTTGGCAACGGTGGTTTTCTTGGGCTAGCTGCACTCAATTACTGCACATTTTTTGTTTGTAATTTATGAGGTGCATCAGTGTTTCGAATGATGTAAAAGCTGCATAATCTTTCCATAAAAAAAGGAAGAGGAAACACTGTGGTTTAGAGTCTCAGCACTGCACAGAACTCTGCAGATCAACGCTGTTAGAAACCAAAGACGATGGAGAAGGCCGTTCTCTTTTGTGTTTTCTCCTACTTGATTGTTCAGATCACCTCGAGCGGTAAATATATTCTATTCTATACAATTTCACATCATTGACCATTTTAATATTTAAATATAATCAAGCATCAGTTCATGTTTTTTTCCAGATGTTTCAGAACATAATGTGAGTGTGTTAAGAGTTCAGGTGGACGAAAGCATCACTCTGAACTGCAGCTTTAAGAACATACATGATGGTATTATAGCCTGGTATCGCCAGAGTCCTGATTCTGAACCATTATCTCTGATAGTTACCACACACGTTGGCAAGAATCTGTTTCCATTCTATCAAGGTCACCTGAGACTTGACACAAAACTTGAGCAAAACAGGCTCGCTAGTTATTACTCGACTAACAAAGTCCGATTCTGGGCTCTATTTCTGTGGAACCAAAATAATTAATTCAGAAATGGAGTTTGAAAATCCCATCAGAATACAGATAGAAGGTTAGTGCATGCAGACTTCTCTAAACTGAGAATTATTAGATCTATACACTCAGTGCCGTCAAAGGTTTAGTTTGATAACCTTGTAGTGAACAGTGCTTTAAAAGAAACTGTTTTCTTGAAAGAAACCAAATTTTTATCATCTTTTTATAGTGGAACCATTTTCCATTTTTTGTGTAATGGAAAGATTTTGTGGATAAAGTTGTTTTTTCATGCAGTCAGATATGAATCATGTAGTGGTGCTATCTAAAGTGATGGTGTGATTTCAGAGCTGATGAGAGGTCGCGAGGATGAAGCTCGATCTGATGTAGAGGTCACAGGTGAGAGCCGAAAACATTCTTGATCAATCAGAAGTATTGTCTGTGTTTCTTCCGTCTGCTGTTTGTGATTGTTTTCTGTCTGTGTGTAGAGGAGCTGACGCTGATGGAGCGTGTGATGGTGTTCGGTGGGGTTGGTCTGGCGGTGCTGGTGTTTTTTCTGGTTATAGTCATCACAGGAAAAAGCATTTACTATCACGGCTGGCAGAAAGGATGGATCGCAGCTGAACTAGCCGGTCTGACTGTTAAAAAACTACCCGCTGTACACGATACTCAGCAGGTTACCACAGAGGAGGCTCTCCACGACATCCCGTCTCACTCAAATGTGTCTTGATGCTAAAATTTAGAGGAACATTAACATTTAAGCTAGGTTCTAGAGAAAGTTTATGGCACGGACATGTTCAGATAAATGTGTTTAATGTGTCACAGCCGTATTTTGGGTGAAAAAAGTATCGAAGTTCTTTCTCAAAGAAAATCTTCTTTACTGTCTGTGCAAAACAATTAGAGTGAAAGTAAAAGTCAGTAAAAGGACGTTCCCAGAATTGCATTTAAATTATTTTTTTTTTAATTAATGTTGTTTTTTTTTTGCAATAACTGATATTCTGATGAGTTATGTTTATTAGTGTTGTATGTTACATGTAATGTTGTTAAATTAATGTTAATTACATATTTGTGTTTAGTGTTTGTGTGAATGACACTGAGCTCCTTCTATATATGTTCATATTTAAAAGGGCTTTGTTTCATCATGTATCAGTGTATTTTAGAGCTACACAACACATTTCAGTGCTTCATTATGGTGGATTGCGTTATGGTATTTAACTGTAAAATGCTAAAATGTTGTTACATTATGTTTTACAGTTCAATTCGATCACAGCTGCCATTTTTAGCATACATTTTACAGATTTTTTTTTGTACAGTGTGATTTTTATAAAACAGCCACAACCGTGAATCTCAAACCTTTCACGGTTTCACGGAACCTTCTTTTTTTGACATAATGAGAAATAACACATCCTGAAACAAATTCATTTATTATGATTATAATTGTAAAACTGATACAACACCAGAGCTATGGTATTAAATATCTAAATAAACTACAACAATAAATAAATAAAATAAAATAAAATAAAACATATAGATTTCTGATTTATGACCAGCCTTTTCTTTTTGGTAAAATGCTTTGTGAGTCAGAAACCTTTTGGTTTTGATTAAAAATATTCATCTGAGCTCTGAGATGAAAGAAAGTCTTGAAACTGTTATGAACAAGACGGGGAGTGTGCGATTCCAAATGCAGGGTATTTATTAAAAGGGTAAACTCACGGGACAAAACAGGCAATGGTCAGAGACGGCGAACAACAATGTCAGAGCAAGAGACAAATCCGAATACCAGGCAGAAGGTCAGGCGATATGCAAACAGAGTCCTTAATAGGCAGCAACAGTAATCAGAGGTCGTGGAACAGGCGAGATCGACAACGAGAAATCCAAAAACACAGAGACAACGGAACACTCGGGGAAACGCTTACAAAAGGTAGGACAAGCCATACACAATGATGAGCGGGGAAAACAGACACAAACACATACACAACTCAGAGAGAGCTGGAGTGCCAGCCAGAGCTGAGCTGATCGTTACAGAAACAAGATGAGGGTATGAGTGAATATTATTTATAGAATTAAAAAAGAGTTTGAGTCATTACCCAGAGAAAAGAGAAAAGTAATCTGTGAACCTATCCCTTTAAACATTTCCTTCTTCGTACAGTCTGATCTTATTTGGTCAAAAGTCTGCTAAGATTGTTTAGGTGTTATATTTTGGACTAGCTCTCTGATTTATGCCTAAAACTTTAAGCTGTATGTGACTATGTAGTAGCTGTTTAGATGTTGTTACCTGAATCACAAACACGCTGAGTGAAATAAACTTATAATTGAGTAAAGAACACATAAAATACATTTGAATTTAACTACAAGTATCTAAATAGAAAAGCTGTCACTGGGGCAGTACCTTTTCAAAAAGTACACTTTTGTACATTTTAGATGCACTTTAGAGACGTCTATGTAACTTTAAGGTACCCTTCAGGTACAAAAGTGTATGTTTTGAAAAGATAATGCCCCAACGACAGCTTTTGTGCCTTTCTTTCTGAGAATGTGTGAATTTACAGTATCATATTTTACATATGTTTTTATGGCAGTCATACTTTATACAGTCTGAGATGGCTTGTTGCTTCTCACAGAGTTAGGAAAGGAAGTGGAAAGCTTGTGGTTTGTTGTCTCTGCACTGCACAGAGCTCTGCAGATCATTGTTTTACAGACGGAAGACGATGGAGAAGGTCGTGCTCTTTTGTGTTTTATCATTCATTCATATCAGCTCCTGCGGTAAATTTATTCTATTCTATACAATTCCACATTTTAAATATAATTCTTGTTATCTGAATCATTTCAAAGCATCAGTTTGTGATGTTTTCCAGATGTTTCAGGAGGTGATGTGACTCTGGTGAGATTCAGGCTGAATGAAAGCATCACTCTGAACTGCAACACGACCAACAAATCCAGAGCGGCTTGGTATTACCAGAACCCTGATTCTGGACGACTCACACTACTGATATCACTCAACCATAAAGCGATCCTATACCATCAAAGTAATAAAATAGATCGCATAAACCTTGAAGGTGCCGGCTTCAGCACAGCCTGGCTAACTATTCAAAGACTAACTGAGTCAGATGCAGGTCTTTATTTCTGTGGAACATCAGTGTACTTTGAGATGCTCTTCGAGAAACCCTTCAGACTCATGAAGCAGGGTTAGTAAAGCTTTTCAGTATCTCTCAAATATACACACTCTTTTTAATGCTGAGAATTATTTGGCTGTTTCTGTTAATTATTTAAAGTTTTTTTCTGCAATGCAATAATGGAACCATTTATTATTTTTTTATTCCTACAAACAAGCTTCTAGTGAGTAGTTCACATCATTTCCTTCATGTTTTAATCATCTACAGAGTAGTTGTACAATGGAAAGAGTCTGTGGATGTTTGTGCTTCAGATATAAATGACTTCTCATTGTTTGTGCTTTTGAGGAGTTTGCTGTTAGTAATAATATAATAACTCTTAGCTCTTGAATATTATTTGATTGTATATTTTAAATATTTTCTGATAGACATAGAGGACAGAGTTCATTCAGTCACAGATCCACCAGAAGATGATGAGATCACAGGTGAGAACTTGCTTGGATCTAATTTTAAGGAACTAAAATTAATTATTTATGTTAATAACACTTTATTTTAAGGTGTCATAATACAGAGTAATTACCTAATTAGGGACTTATAAGTAGCCTTTGTATTTACATGAAATAAAATATACTGTAAGTTCTGTAACAGGCTGTGATTACAGTTTATAATTATGTAGATGTAACAGACAGCTACTGTTACACGTATGTTTCACACCGAGTCTGTTACACAGATACTTGATACACTTTATTTTAAGTAGCTTATGCCTGTGTAATGCTCTGATCATCTACATGATCACAAACTGTAACTTAGTTCAACGGTAAGTAATATTTTTTAATGTAAGTAGAATTGCTACTACTAAGTGCTTACGGGATTACTCTGTATTATGGATATCTTAAAAAAAGGGTTACCTTTATTTGTTATGGTTTTCAGCAGTAGTGTATTTGTTATAGGTTAAGAAAACCTTTGGTCCAATGGAAATGTTACATGGATGTTAATAAACAAAAAAAGAATATTCAGTCATCATTTACTGTTTTTTTGTTCTTTGAAGCTGTTTTGGATCACCATTGACTTCTATAACAGGAAAAACAAATACTATATATGTCAATGGTGACCAAAACCTGCTGAACAAACCTTGTTGTTGAAGAACAAACTATCTTCAAAATATCTTCCTTTGTGTTCAGAAGAACAAAGAAACTACTCAAGGGTTTTCATTTTTAGGTCAACTATTTCTTTAAAAGTAATTTATGCATCCAACAAAAAAAAGTAAATAGATTTTTTTATGTAAATGTAACTGTACATAGTTGTCACATTATTACAGAATGTGTATCACAGTTTACTTTGATGAGAGTTTCAAACCCAGCACAACACGTGAGAATGTTGTCTGAGTGCTCTGTGTTTGTTTCTGCAGTAGTTTAACAGGTTTCTGTGTCTGTGTGTAGTCTCTGCTCTCTCTGTGATGCTGCCGGAGCGTGTGCTGATGTTCGGAGGTGCTGGTCTGGCTGTGCTTGTGTTTCTTCTGGCGACAGTCATTACAGGAGGAATCATTCACTGTCACGGCTGGCGGAAAGGATGGGCTGCAGCCAAACGTGCTGGTCTGACTGATTAAAAACAAACAAACAAACAAACAAATAATATATATGTGTGTGTATGTATATTCACCAAAATGACACTACATTTGTGTGCTTTTGTTTTTATTCTGTCACAATAATCCGCATTGCTGTGGCTCACCGATGTGCTTCAGATCCCGCTTAGACTTCTGCTGTGACAAAGATCTCCAGGAGCATTAAAGTAGTCTCTTTTATGCTATTTGTTCATAATTTGGTTTTGAGAGTTTTTAACAACAGATAAAAAAACATTTTTTGACTCTTTTGTGCATGATTCTCAAATGATTCATGTGAAGTTTAATCATTTCAAAGCCCTGCTGTTTGTGAGGCTTCTCTGCTCTGATTGGTCAAATATATGACCATGGAGGATAAAAGCATGAGTAGCAAAAATACATTGTAAGGTATGTACAGTTGACTCATTTCAGTGGTTTGACTCTTTCTTTTGAGACACAATAACTTCATGATGAATTTTCAGCTTAAAAACCTGCTTAAATTCACATAGAGCTAGTACACATAAAGCTTCACTGTTCAACGTCTTCAGTGTTAAATGTGTTGTTGAGAGAGTTCTAATTAAGTAAAGAGCATTAAAACTAAGAGATCATATGTGTTTGTGGATATTTTGATGGAAACCTGATCAGTAGCAATGCAAATCCTCTGTTCAGTTATGTTAGATCTGTACACTTTCCAAAAAACAAACAGACAATGGTTTCACATCAATGTCGCACAATGAGTTAGTGCTTTCCCAACTCTAAATTTGGTCAGGGTCAGAATTTAACAAAGGCCTGTGGCAAAAATGGCCCACAAATTCAAGATAAAGAGTAAAAATGGTGACATGACACGCTGTCAAGCTAGAAACTTCAAGTACAAAACCGTCATCCACATCATGGCAAAAGCAGAAAAACATGCTGAATGTAATGCACAAGAACAGAAAACAGAACTTGTGCTGCGTCAGAAAAAGTAGGTACTACATGTAAAATTGAACGTACTACCCGACGGTTAAACAGTACGTTCAATATAGCATGAATGTGGGTAGTATGAATTTAATTCGGACGTACTACATCCGCCATATTGATGTTGTCACGTGTCATGCGTCATCACAACAGCCCGAAAACAAAACTTAAAAAAAAATTAATAGTGATCCGTTTATTTAGATTGTGTTAAACAAGTAGGTCATCCGGGTACTTCTCGCCTACTGAATTTCGAATGCTATGAATCCGGACACACTACTCGCCTCGCATACTGTTTTTCATGTACTATATAGTAGGGAAGCAAGCGATTTCAGACACAGCAATGGTGTATATAGAGGAATGGAAAAGACTTATGACACACAGCTGGAAACAATGAGAAATAATAGACAGAGCAAAGGGTGATGGGAAATAAAATCTAGTAATCTAGAAGTGCCCTCTGGTGGCTGTTATGAGCACTGCAACAGATGACTGTGAAGACAAAGACAAGGGGACAGATGTGAAAGTAAAGTACAGATACCCTAATTATATAATTTCTGAAACACTTCCTGTAAAGCCTTTATTTATAATTTATTATAAGGTTATACTTAATGCACTATAATCAATGCATTATGCATTATGAATAACTTTATAATATATCGTGTCATCTCATGAATAGTCGAGCTGCAGGAGGTCCTCGCGGTACATAATCCGCATGATACGGGTCTCACTCCCATTTTATGGTATGAGGAGCCGTATTCCAAGATGTTGGTCTGCTATTTGGGTGTTGTATGCCAAGATTCGCCAGACGCTGTCTGCGATCCGGAACCAGAGTGGCCGGATCTGCCAGACGCTGATGACACCAGGCAACCTATGCATTTTCACCTTCCTATATGCATTCCACCCACACCGCTCGCACACTCCATGTTATTTCTAGTTTTTTTAGATGCTCTGAGCTCACAATCACTTTCAGTTACCCGCTTTCACAGAAACCACCTTCTCTTTCAAATGCCGCAGCATAGCCCACTTCTGCTATGGTTCCTCTCAGTTCTTCAGAAGCCATTCCTTCTTTCCAGATTTCTTTCCAACTTTTCTTTTGGGGGAGTCATAAACGCATGTATCTGGCTGCTGTCCTGTTCTAAGCTGCTTTTTGGGGAGCACTTGAGGATAACAAAACCTAGATAGGCCCCACCGAGATCATGACAACAACACTCTTTTTACACCAGAGCACACACAAATCACAAGGTGTAAAATACCTACGGAAAAACAAAGAGGATCAACACACAAAATTCAACACACGTCTGGTTCAGAGGAGAAGTATGACTCCTCAAGCAGTGTTCCCTCTGCTCCTTTGTAGCAGCACACACCTTACAAGCATCAGTCGTGACTAATTAACTCCAAGACAAGCTGAGTGAGAAAGAGAGAGAGAGCATAAATAATGCTCCTACACAATATAGTATATACTCCTTCGGATGTATTAGCTTCTTTAGTGTCTCAATTTATAACAACAGTCTCACTCCGACTCACATTTTGACGCTTGGTCAAGACCCTTTTTAGTCACTTTTTGACGTGAAGGGTCTTCCATTATTTTAGGAAACCCTTAGCATCACTATCATCATAATTAAAATATATATTGGGTAAACACAATAGCATTATTGCATATATGTAGGGGTGTTCCCTAAATTATTCCAAGTCTTTTGAGGCAAAACAATTGATTTGTAATAGGAATAGACACGGTCGCTGTCTCTGTCTTTTGTATACTTCCTGAGCGCCAAGTCTGAGTTTAGAGTCTGTGGTCATTACACAGAATTTTGTGAGATCAGGTTGTGTGAAGCTGTGTGCACATTGTGTTCATTTGGGGTCTTTAACCGGTAGGGTTTTTTTTTGTGTGTACTACCAAGGAGTGTGTAGAATGTGTGAACAAAGCGAAGACCCTTGATACAAAAGAAAGAACTCTCTTTACATTAGTTTTATTGCAATAATTTAGTTTGATTTGATTTGGTGATGTTGTTCTGGACTCTTTAGGTGGGAATTTATGTTACAGTCCTCTGTTTGGCTTGAACCAGTGCTAGCAGAAACAACAGAAGGTGTTGTTTTGTGTGTGGTTGAGGTCACACTTCATACGTATTTACCTTCCTAAACTGAGACTAGCACAGAAACGGTTTCAGACAGTTGTGTTTGAGACAATGGCTTTCAGGTTGTTCCTGTTATTTGCTCTTGTTATGGACAACACAGGTAGATGATACAACTTATTTATTATGATGAATAAATATTAATCTGGTGATAATCAGTTAATCTCGTAACTTTTAATTCTTAATGTATTAACACGTCTTTTATTTTATAAATAAATTGTAGCATTGGTTTTACATGTATAATGGTTTTATGTAAAGATTGTTTGGTTTAATGGCTTCATGAGATGTTGGTGATGTTCAATGGCTATTCAATGATTAAATAACTATTCCAGAGACATCAGAGAGATTCTGACCTTCAGTCCCAAAAAAAGATGCTATACAAATATAAAAAATGTAGTGTCTTTAAGTTGTTTTGAACATGAATTTAATTAACTTAACTGTTTAATTTAATTCAGTTTATATAAAAAAACTTAAGCATTATTTATAATTATTTATACATTTACATTAAACATATTCATTTAGCAGTTTAGTATCAGCTGAATGTCAATTAATAAACTGATATATATATGCTTCTGCAAGCTCTTGAGTCAGCAATGCACAAATGTTTGCTGTGAAACAATATTGTACTTGCTTGGAAGCAAACAAACTGAAATTTATTTAAAGGGTCAAAAGCCCAACTAAAGTAAACACTGCCCACAGTTATGGTGGCATTGGGGCTTTTTGTTAGTGAATTCTTGTAGCACACTTTCATCCTCTTTTAACATAAGACAGAATAACTTTTATCAAACATGTCAGAGTTTGGTACACTTTTTTTTAAAGGGCAGCGATCCGCCTACACCCTTAACATATCTTGTTGGTCTGACTTGTTTCTTATCAGAGTACATACAGGTGTCTTGAGTCTTTATTCAGACTCAAAGCAGGGTCCTCCCTTGTACAGCTTCTTTCAGGTAGTTCATCCTGCGCCAAACTTCCCTCTCTTTCTGGGAACATGAAAGATGTGCAGAATTCTACCTTTTCTCATCACTTCCTGTACTGATGGCTGATCAGTGAACCGGGGTTCTCCTTTTTTCACATAAGAAGGCTTTCTCACTCTCACAACCACAATTTTAATAAACTTAGATCCTCTCTTATGATCAGGTGTGGTCTCACACAAACTCTAACTTGAGTGAACTGATCAGGTCTATCTTCAGGCAGTAGAACATTCCACTTTGTTCTCATAGGTTGGCCCCTTAAAAGCTGTTGTAGCGGGTGGTATTGTTCGACAGCTTTTCAACATGGTAAGGCTGCAGATTTACAAGGTTTACAAGCCACTTCAGCTGCCTGAAGACATTCCTTAAAGGTACTCTATGTAGGATTGACACCGAGTGGTTGAACTAGGTATTGCACTTCAAGTTCAAAATATTGGAGATGGTTTTTTTTTGCCCATCCTACTCAGACTTGACGCACACGCAGGTTGCCAAAGTGAAGACAGCAACCAGGATGAGCGCAATGACGATGGAATGCACTGTGTTTATGCAGAGCAGGCAACCTTGATGCCAAAACACTACTGACTTCTTGATTGGGAGATAGATGGAGGGTGGAGCTTCAGGCTGAAACAAATCATGACAACATAAACATCAGTTGAGGGCTGCAACTGCGCTTTTTAAACAAGAATATCCAGGCTTTACTACTGCTGTCATCGATACGAGTACTTGAAATTAACATGATTTCTTAATGCCTGTTGAACTTAACAGAGACATTTTATGATTATTACAATACATTTCTTACATACGGTTCCTTTAAGAGCCACAAACCTGTATTAAACACTTTTTTTATTTTAGGTACACTTAGGTACAAACCCAACTCTATATTTCAAATGCATAAAATGAATAGACAGAATTTTAATACATGAAAAACTGATTTCAAAAGGTTGAGAGAGGTTGCTTATCTGCTTTTCCACAATTGGGCCAATCAACTCTCTTTGCAGAACTGTTCCATTCTGCGAGCTGATCGATCCAGCCAGTACTGCTGTGGTTTTGTTTTCCAGGGCTGATGACGGATTCAATTCAAATGCTTCAAATGCAAAAAGCGCCGCTTTGCCCCTCAGTAGAGCAAAAAAAAAAACACACACCACTTTAGACCCTTCCATAGCAAATGTCAGCGGCTGCATAGAAAAGAACAAGGAGCATTCATAAAAAAGCTCTGCACATGTTGGGTTTACCCCCATACCTTTCCAGCGTGGGTAAACAAGACTGGGGTTGATCTGGTGTAGGTTTCAGGGGTATCGGCGGTGTGAATGAACATTTCTGCATTTGAGGTTGAGAGCATAGGATACAATTTAGATATGTTCTTAAGATGGAAAAATGCAGTTTTACAGATACTAGAAACATGGCTTTCAAATGAAAGATTGC
>JAUMHI010000565.1:0-11298 GCA_032359435.1 Enteromius unitaeniatus | reverse complement strand
CATTACTGACCCCTGCCTGGCTGACTACGAATAAAGCATTGCATATGGATCCAACTGACTCCCGCAGTTCATTACAGTAACATCTCCATAGTGCCATAGGTGTACGCACATTATGTACACAGTTCAGTGTTGGATGCAATGGAAAGATGCGTCTTGAATACAGATGTATCAATATTTGATACGATACAATATCGATACGAAACAATATTTACTCAAAAGTCGTTGCTATTTTATTTTTGACAACCAAGGTTTCATGTTTTTCAAGGTTTTCACTTGTTTACAGTTGTAAACCGTATACTTTTAAGGCAGAAAAAGAAAAGAAGAAGAAGTAAATCAAAAAAGAAAATGGTTCAGAAAATCAGTACAACTTTTTTGGTGCTTGGATCCTTACAAAGTAATAACTGCTGTGTACTTACCAAACACAAACTGGAGGGTGAATCAATTTTGTTTTCTGCAGCAATGCTGAGTGAGCCTGCGATAATGTACTGAGAAGAGAGAGAACAGACAAAATGTAAGCTTGTGTTGGAATATGTAGTATTAAAAAAATATAGAACACTTGATTGTAAAATAGTTTCTTACGATGAGAGATCCCCAGTAAGGAAAACGACTAGAGACAAAAACATGAATGAAATCTGTATGAACTGAAGCCACGATGCCTAACAGGAGAGTTATCACACCGATCATTATCTGGGCCGTCTGTAAGAGACAAAAATAAGTACAGTGAGTAAAATGAAAGAGTCTTTCGTAAAGAGGCAACAATTTAGAGATTTACAGAATGATCAAATGGTTGCAAAAAAACCATTGCAATTTTGCAAATTATCCCTTTTTTGAATTTGGAAAAACCACCTCATGCGAGCATTTAAACTTTCCTGTGACTTTTGGGAAATTGACATGTTTTTATTAGGCCTATTTTCTATTTTCAATTTTAATTAGCGCAATTTGAAGGTTGATGAAAACGCGGCTATTCAGGTACATCAGATATTTGTTACCCCAAGGGCTTTCGGTTGTCCTTTCAGAAATCTCGGAAGTCTTTGACGAGGTGAAGCTCCCTCCACCTGTTGTACATAAGGCACAGGAGCTGTTTGTGTTGCTGGCTGAAACTGGATGATGATCGTTGATGTGTTCACAGGAATGACAGTCTGAGACATTCTGCTTTTCTCAATCTCCAACTGACCTGGACAAACCCATAATAATCAAACATCAATTTTATTATGAAATAGATCTTGTTCAAACCGATCTGCATCATTTACAATGCCTTTCAAAAGTATTCATATCCCTTAATTTTTTCAAATTTTTTTGCTGCACATTTTGAACTAGTTTAAATCAATCCACACTCCATTCATACTCTATACGCATGCCCCACCATTACCTAGTATTGCAGCAGGTGCCTTTTTCCAGAGACCAAAAGATGACTACAATTCCAAAAAGGAACTTCTGCTTAAAGATATTCAAACGTTTGTCTATCTTTAAGCAGAAGTTACTCTTTGCTAAGGTCTCACTGCTTGATTCTGTTGGATGTACTTCTGAGAGTTCCACACAGATTTTTCGGAGTATCTGACAACTGGAGTTCTCTACTAAGCTGTCTCTCTGAAGAGCCGAGAAGCATATAGTCACAGAAGCATGCAATCTCCCTTTACCGTAATGGAAGGTGTTTCAAGACTCAGTCCTTTCTTCAGTTAAGACACATGAAAACACTTTTGGAATTAGCAAAAACGCACCTAAAGGACCCTCGGACTCTGAGAAAGATTCAAGCTCTGTTCATCACCTGCAGAGTACCGTCCCAAAAGTAAAGTGTGCTGGTAGCAGCCTTATGCTTTTGGGCTGTTGTTCAGCATCAGAGACTGAGGGACTCATCAGAGTAGAAGCAACCCTCAATGCAGCAAAATATAGAGATAACCTTAAAAGAAACCCAGTCCAGAGCATTCAGAGACTGGGCAGAAGGTATATTAATACTAGTTCAATGTTTATTACACACAGACGTAGCTTAACTAGACACAACTAAAGTAATCAGTACTGAAAAATGAATATGAAAATCAGAACGTTAGCCACTCTCTGAACGTGCTAGACTTCCATTAGCTCTCATGAGCACTTTTCATTAACTGTTTTATGACAGGTTGAGTAACAAAGTGCAGTTACGTAAAACACTAACTTTTTTTATAATAGCTTTAATCGCAAATTCAAAGATTCAAGATTCAAAGGAATTTCATTTACGTTTGCAATCACATGTACCCTTCCCATGTCAATCTTTTGGCATTAAATTACCTCCATATGTCATAGACTGTTGGTGACCAGCATTACTGCTGTGTTTAGACGTTAACTTCAGTTATTATCAATCTTCTCTTTTTATAAATTATACAACCCAATGGTTCTTGTAATGTAATGTAATGTTAGAAGTTTGTTGTCAGTGGTATAATATATATTCCTGTCGGACTGCTTGTATTTTTCCAAGAGGATGTTAGCCGTTCTCTGTGAATGTGCTAGATTTCAGTGTCTTTAGCCATTTTGTAACAGGAAGAATAACAAAGTGCACTAACTTGTAAAACTATAAAGTGTTTTTGTTCAAAGTATTAGCCCTGCCTGTTTGAAGGCCACATGTAGCACATTTGCACCGTAGTGAAACCCGGATTCATGTCCTGGCTCGCTGAGCTTTCCCGATTCCGTCTCTCTCCCACTTCATTTACTGTCCAGTCTTCATTGTACTATATAACGTATATATTGAATAAACACTAATTGTTTCTAAACAGAAACATCTACTTTCACAAGCACACATGTATGTAATACTGTAACATTTATGTAAAAAGGTATGAGAAGAACAATTGACTTACCTATTAAAAAGAGAACTTCCAAGCTTTGGTTTACCACGTTCAGAAATGGCGCTTATTACAGCAAAAGAGGAAATCTGAGTTACCTTTAAACACTGATCTACCTTTAAACCAGCTGTATCCTGTATCCTGATTTGACACCAAATAGCTGTGATTGGCTCATACTGCTTGCACTTCTTTTGCAATACATGCCAAAGAGTTTCACGGAAATAGACGGATTACAGGAAAACACTTTGAATACAGAGTTATGCTGTACCTGACCTACATAAATCTATTGATGTTCCATTACAGTTATTACTGATTTATTTAATTCTGCACATACAATCTTTTCAGTATTCTTCAGGTCTTCTGGGTATTGTAAATAAAATTTAAGAAGGAGAGCTCCAGATGTCAGAACAAGACTTTATTGTACACATCACCACATCTGTCCAGGCATCCATACTTATACTTATATCTTTTTAATCAAAAAGTGGTAGCCCAGTCTCTGATTTGTTTAATTCCATTGGTTCACTTTTACCATGTCCTTTTCTGATTAATGTTGTATACTGTGATTGTGCTTGTATTCTACCTTTTTTTATTCTCCAACGTGTTCGATTAAAAGACTTATAATTGTGAATCCTCGAGTGCGGCATGTTCCTCTCCTCACCCGGCAGTTACATAACACTTGGATGAAGGTGTCCTCATGACCGTTCCTCAGTTGTGTTTGTGCCATTCCTGACATATTCTCGAGAGTCATCCAAAGAGCACTGTCTCACATTTAAGTTCAAGGGTGCTGTCTGATGAAGAGTATGTATTGAGGCATCCAATACAGAAGCAAACCAGCTGATTCTTGTCATTCATCATAATTTTGAGTAAAATACCACAAAAATGGCTAATGGCACTAACTCTGGAGCCGATGGCAAGTAAAATAATAAAACATGTAAAAAGAGATGACCTGCAGATAGCCCAGGGTTTCCCACTCTGGATTTGGGAAATCATTTAGCCCTAAGAATCCTCCTAACTTTACCTCACCTCTTACAGGCGCTCCTAAAAGGTTGAGTAGGAAGATCAGCTGATCATTTGGCAACTCTTCTTACTGTTTTCTTTTCTTCTCATATCTCATATCCTGTGTCGAGCTGTTCACACGGTTTCTGAATCATGTTTTTTATTGTTTTGGTGTTCAAAAAGTAAAAAGATAAATATAAAAAATACTTAAAGGTGCTCTATGAGATTTTGCAGGATATTAGCTCGATTTCATTTTGATCTCAAACCGTATGCATCACCCCTTGATCGTCTTGCTGTCTGCCCTCTGAATACACTGGGAAAAAACACGAAAGACAACACAGAGGCTGCAATACCGAAACAAACACTATGGGTACAGGATGTTCATCACAACAAAAACAAACCTCGGCCAACCAATCGGCAAGAAGAGGTGGGGTTTTGAATGAACTGTTCAAGAACGACCCATCACTAGCGTGAATCTGGAAAATGGCTGAGGCACGACCGAAGAAAAGACGCTCAGAGGAGTATAGGGCGAGAAGAAGAGAAACCAAGAAGAAACGAACCAAGACCCGGATTTACATTCGGGATTCGTTTGAACGGTGGAGAGATAACCGCCGTCAAAAGGACTTTAAGGCATAAAGGCTTCTTTGTCAAAAACACAATCATGTCCATAAATGTTACTAACATATTAGTGTAGCCAAGTTTGTGCTCTTTACAGTGTTATTAGACTTTAGCTACTTATATGTTTATAAGCAATTGACAAAAACACAAATATCAGGCCATGTCAGAAGTTCTCCAGACCCCCAAAACACACTCAGGGCCCAGAGGGTTAATTAAGACATGAACCAGACATTTTTTCAGTATACTTTATTCTTACAGATTTCTTTAAACAACTTCACTTGACTGTTGAAGAAACATCATGAAATATCTTCTAATCTTGAATAAATAGAGTGTATACACAAGTAACAAAAAACTTCTATTATTATCTCATCAAGTGATCTCTTAGCTGTCATGTTCTTTTTTGTAAACAGAAAATAAATTAGAGATAACGGACAGTTGGGAAATAACTCTACTTATATATATATATATATATATTTGTTTCATTCAGTGTATTGTGGAGGAGCATCTGTGGGATGTTCAGGAAGATGAAGATCATGGAAAAGAAAGGGACTAAAATCAGATGGCTGTTGTGGTAAAGGAGTAAACTGAACCTTTGGAGAAAAATAAATAATTATATTTTCTAGCAGATAACGTTGCTGTTCTTAGACATCAAAGATGGAGTTTTGCTATTAGTAGAGAACCTAGCCCTCAAGTTTATTTATTTTTTTATTAATCATTGTTACTCACCTGAGGAGGGCAACAACAGGAATTGACTGTACTAGCAAATGTGGAGATGATAAACTCAAGTATGGCGAATATCAGCAACGTTACAGAGAAGAATTCCTGAAAGAAACAAGTTTTCAACTTAACCAACCATCCGCACAGTTTAAACATTAAAGACAAAAGAACACTAATTTATAATCCCAACTCAGGAAGGAGAAAATCAAATTCAGTGGAGGTAACCAAAATGAATGTCCAAGGCACATCATAATCATCAAATTATTAGTAAATCCTTATGAGAGACTTTGTTGGGTGGGTTTCACCCCGACCCAAGAAAGAAAACAGACTGAAATGTCTATACGAGACCTCTGTTACATGCACAAAATGGCAAAAACATGCTCAGAATAATGTAAAAATGATTAACTAATCACTTCTGTGAATAATTGCATATTACATATATAACCCACTCATTTGATTATGTCCTAAATGCTGATTGTGTACGTATTTTATATAACTGTTCAGTAGGTTATGGTTAATGCTCATGTTTAGTATGTGTGTGTTTCAATCTCCTTCCTTAAATTTTTCCTTCAATCAACTCTTAGTCAAATGTATCATATTCACATTTTGGAAATCATGAAATGTAAATATTAAAGATGATTAAATACCTTTAGAGGATAGCAGGTATTACCACGGCAGTAAGTGTGTGTTATAAAAAAATCCAGTGAAAGGAAAGCAATTGCAATGGCTGCAGTTATAAAGCTGGCAATGTTCATTCCAAAAGATGCATTTACCTATAGGCAGGTGGGAAAAAAAAAATAATTTGACAAGAATTTTAAAACTGTTAACATGATAATGTAGATTGAAAGGTATATCATGGGATATTTAAAAATGAACGAACAAAAAAACTATATTAAAAAAAAAATGTATAGTAATCATCAAGATCCAAACAGCAATGCCTTATGTGTTTGTTAAAAGAAAATATTTTCAGGTATGAAAATGGGTCCGGAGTTAAAAAGGTGAGAAGGGCGCCCGTCGGACCTGGGACTCAAACCCTCAACCTTTGGGTTACAAGCCCAACTCCCTATCTATTAGCCCACAATTGCCCCCTATTATATAAAAAAAATAAGTTGAATGGAATAATAAGCCAAGTAAAGGTTAAAAAAAATATACTGTATTGACATTTGTCTAAAGATGTGTACATCCCTTAAATAAAAGGACACCTCTTGCCCGTTTACTAAGACCCTGCCCTCCAGTTGAAGCCACGACCAAATCCAGCTGTATTTCATCCCAGCATCCAACATCATTCTGCCCTAACACACTAAAATAACGTTTGTATTAGCGTTAACGATACTTTAGCATTAAATGTAAATGCTAAAATGTAAAATGTAAACTATTTTTTTCCACACGGACAAGCTGTTTCTGCTTTGAGCAGTGGCGCCCGGGGAGCAGTTGGGGGAACGGTGCCTTGCTCGAGGTTCTCACTTCAGTCGTGGTATTGAAGGTGGAGAGAGCGTTGGTTATTCACTAACCCCACCCACAATCCCTGACAGACCTGGGACTCGAACCCACAACCTTTGGGTTACAAGTCCAACTCCCTATCCATTAGGCCACCACCGTATATCTTTACGGCTACCACTGTCTGGTGGAGTCGTGGAGGATGACATACAACGATTGGTCTGCGCAGCTCTGTTTTTTGCTGCACTCAGGTCATAAAGATAAATCTGTGATCAATTCCCTCATATCAATTAAATTCAATCTCCAACTGACCTGGACAAACCCATAGTAAATGAAAACTTGTAAACAGCTTGAAGAGCTGAGAAACAGGTGTGTGCCAAGCCAAGAGAAAAAATTCTGCTGAAGGATCACAGAAGCAAATAACTCATGTGAAGCTTAATTGAAGAAGTTCAAAACAACCAGGACTCTTCCTAGATCAAACCTCCTGGCCAAACTGATCAACTGATGGAGAAGAAAAGTCTGGTGACCAAAAACTAGATGGTCAGTCTGATTGAGCTCCATGTGGTGATACGTGGTGATAGAAGAGAACTACATAAGGACAAATATCACTGCAACGCAAAAATTTGGGCTTTATGGTGGTTTGGCAAAACTTGATCTTCTCCTCAGTGAAGATACATGAATACACTTGGAATTTGCAAAAAAGCACTTAAAGCACCATCAGCCTATGAGAAACAAAATGTATCTGATCTGATCAATCTCAATTCTAAGCGTCATGTTTGAAAAATACAAATATTTCTGGAGAAGAACTGAACATGTGCATCTGCCTCCATCCAACTTGACAGAGCTTGAGAGGGGAGGAGAAACATGGCAGATTGAGATTGTAAAGACGCTTCAGCTAAATATTTAGTTAAGGGTATGAATACTTATGCAGTCTGCTTATTTCAGTTTTTCTTTTAATATATATATATATATAAAGTTGTGATAGTTCTGTTTTTGCTTTTCAACATCATAAATCTGTCCATGAAACCCTGGCGCTAGACGTCTGAAGCACGTCCACCCTTTAGCTGCTTTGAGCAGCTCACAGCATTAAAGCAAAATAAGTCTCATTGAGTATTCCAGCTCAGAAAGGAATTTGTCTAATTTGCGGCAAGTGACCAAATTATTGGTCAAAGGGACAAACAGCATGTCCATCGGATTTAATCTTCATCAGCATGTGGTCTTCTTTATTTGGACTAACTCCTAAAATATAACAGTTCAAGCATGTTTAAACGTTAAACCTGTGCTATGATAACACATGTATGATATAATAGTATATCCAAGTTTTAGTTCCTGTCTCATTGAGAGTTGAGTCATTCCTTTGAACTCAGTGAGGCCACCTCTGCGTTTTACTTCTGGGAACTCTGGGAATTCCTTCCCTTTACATTCTTGCTTTATATAATAGCTCGATTAGTCACAACTAAAGCAATCAGAATCAGTACTGAAATTTAAAAAATATACAATAAATACCATAAACAGAGACATTGTACTAGTATTTTTCTTTTACTATGGCAGTCAATGGTGACCATAACAGCCTGGTTACAAACCTCTTTTCAAAATGTTTCCCTTTGTGTTTTAAAAATGAGCTTTTTTGTGTAGCTAAAAATATCCCTGCCTGTTTGAAGGCCACATGTAGCACATTTGTGCTGTGGTGAAACCTGGATTCATGTCCTGGCTCGCTGATTCTGTCTCTCTCCCACTTCACTGTACTACATAATGTATATATTGAATAAACACTAATTGTTTCTAAAGAGAAACATCTACTTTCAGAAGAACACATGTATCTAATATTGTAATATTTATATGAAGGTATGAGAAGAACAATTGACTTACCGATTTAAAAGAGAACTTCCAAGCTTTGGTTTACAGCGTTCAGAAATGACACTTACTCTGACTTTTAGTTTCAGTTTACCTGTGAAGCACCTGTATCCAGACTGTTCAGACACCAAACGGCTGTGATTGGCTCATGCTGCTCACTTTTCTTTAGTCACTTTGTTTTTGTAGTACAATTACAATTTATTATATTATTTTTAATTGTGAAATACTTTTTAAAGCATGTTACAAATAACATTTGTCCCACCCTCCTTGGGTGAAGGTGTCCACATGACTGTTCATCAAGTGTGTTCCTGACATATCTGAGTCATCTGGTTGTGTGTCAAATGCAGACATAGAGTTATGTTTATTACGAGTATAAACTTACATTCACAGATGATTAAAGAGCATTCTTGACTTGACTGTTGAAGAAAAATCATGAAATATCTTATAATCTTGAATAAATAAAGTTTATACACAAGTGACAAAAAAATTCAATTATCTGATCAAGTGATTTCTTAGCTGTCATGTTCTTTTTTGTAAACAGTCAATAAATTAGAGATAACGGACAGTTGGGAAATAACTCTACTTATATATATTTGTTTCATTCAGTGTATTGTGGAGAAGCGTCTGTGGGATGTTCAGGAATGGTATAGTAGCTTCTCACAGGTATCTGTAAGGGAAAATATGATCAGCTTCCTTCTCTTTTTTTAAAAATTTGATTATTGATGATACTATGTAGCACCCATTATTATTGCCCATTATTATCTGTATTGTTAAAAGCGCTGTATTAATAAAAGTGACTTGATTAAAGTGATTACTTACTGCGTTTTTATATTAACTTTGTATTGAATGGTCGTTTCTATTGTCTGTACTTGTATGTATCATTTTATTTCATTTTTATACATGTATGTAAAGTGCTTTGAGATTAAATAAAGGCGCCATATAAAATAAATTATTATTATTATTTATTTTTATTATTATTATTATAACAACATATTGAAAAATTGATGCTTTTCGTATATTGAAAAAATTCATTATTGAAAAAGATATTAACTTGTGTATTTATTCAATAATAATTAATATATAGATATTGATGTGATTATACACATTTAAATGGAATAAAATAATCTGAAATTAAATTTGTTAAATGATTTTAACAAGACAACCAATCAACCAAAAAAACAAACTTTTATGTTTTTAGTGCAGTTTTCTTTATTCATTACAAATATTTTCATATATGAAATGTATAACTAAGCAAACAAAGTGATAGAAAAAAAATATGAATGTATTCAGCATTAACTCTTAAGAGAACTTGAGTTTTTCAATAAAGCCATTACATGTAAAAATGCAGTGCACTTTTGAAGATTTATATGAAGATTTATATAAAATGCAGTGCATAAAAACTCAAGCCATGAAAATACAATGCATTAAAATGCAAGCACTGTTGATTGCAATGCTTTTTTTTTTTTTTTTTTTTTTTTACGTTTTGTGGAATTCAACCAGCTTTTTATTTTAAATACTTTAGGCAGGATTTTTTTGGTGCTAGCGGCTTTGAGTGTGAAGGTCTTCATCTACAGGCCTTTACAAACCACATGTGCAAACACACCAAGTGTTTATTGTAAGATATCAACTAATGTGGATTTACGTGAATAATAACTAATTATGTGTACAATTTTACACGTAAGAGTTGGCTTTTACGCAGGAGTGAAACACAGATAGAAAGTATTTTAAAGTATTTGGATTAATATGATATCTTACAATAAACACTTGGTGTGTTTGCAAAGGCCTGTTGATGAAGACCTTCACACTCAAAGCTGCTAGCACCACCAGCTGGTGAAAACGTCTAACAGCAGATAGCTTCTTGGAATGGGTAATCTACTGCTTTTCCTGCAGTTCCCGGATGTGCGCAAATTTGTAAAGTGAAACAAAAAATGCAAGCCATGAAAATACAATACGTTAAAATGCAAGCACTGTTGATTGCAATGCTGTTTTTTACGATTTGTGGTATTGTGGTATCCAGCTCTTCCAGGTGAACACTAAGGTATTCCCTGGGGCTTCCTGCCAGTCGGTGCCCAAGCCACCTCAGCTGGGGCCTCATGTACAAAGACTTGCGTAGAATTATTGCTAAAACATTGCATTGCTGGACTGTAAAGACCAGTTGTACAACACTGTTACAGATTAACTTGCAGAAACAGTCCCAGGTGTACCTGAGACCCTGAAAGCCACCAAGACTTTAGTCTGATATTTGAAGTAGTCAGGTTCGACAAGCCAGTTGTCAAAAACTGTAAAACAAAGAGAAGTGAACAACCACACACACCGTGAACACACCATGAACACACCATGAACACACCATGAACACACACACACACACACACACACACCTGGAGCAGTGGGCAGCCATTGCTGTGGTGCCCAGGGAGCAGTTGGGGGAACGGTGCCTTGCTCAAGGGTCTCACCTCAGTCGTGGTATTGAGGGGGAAGAGAGTGCTGGGAATTCACTCCCACCACCCACAATCCCTCGTTGTGCCCTGGTTACACAAACTGAAACGCCACTGCCATCGAGATGTATCGGACAATCCTTCACAAGCAATAATTTGTCAACGACACTTTGAGTGGATAATTAAGAAAGTCCTCATTCAGTCCCTTCACATGCTGGCCATTTTCTTATGGTGTAAGTTTAGCCATTAAGGGATGTTCACACTGACAGAGTGTGCCTGCCTCCCGAACAGTATTAGGTAGATTGTTCCAGAGTTCGGGTGCTAAATAAGAAAAAGATCTGCCACCCGCAGTATATTTTGATATTCTAGGTATTATCAAATGGCCAGAGTTTTGAGAACACAGCAGACGTGGAGGACTATAATGTGATAAG